>JAFIDM010065118.1:109432-136605 GCA_023159025.1 Thereuonema tuberculata
CTCTAGTATTATCCAGGCCGAAGCTATGAGGCATAATACATAACCAGACCCCCCCTTTATGATGGGTTGGAATGTGAAAGTTACGGATTTCTTAATTTTGTTGTTGTTTGTGTGCTAATCCTAGCCTGCAGACCAAATTTCAGCTTTCTAGGACTTCAGGAAGTACCCTATAGGTTTTGATGATCATGAGTCAGTGAGTCAGTGACGGAATCGACGTATTTTAGGTATTAATAAAATCCAAAGTATAAAAGCTAAATAAATGAAACTTATCGTATTTCATTAGTCCGCTAACTGCATCTTATCCTGAAAATTTTAGCTCTCTAGTATTATCCAGGCCGAAGCTATGAGGGTTCGAAAATACGATGAAACACTTCCAGAAAAGGTACGTAGTGCCCTTCCTGCCTTCCTGCTCGTCTTGGCGGGGGCACTGCCGTGCCCCCAGATTTGAATCAATTTAATTGTTTTATCCAATCGTTTGATAATTAATCAATCATTTGAGAATTATTAATTATTAATTTCTTATATTTTTTAGCTTACTTACAGTTCATCTAACTTATGAAGCAGTTCCCTCAGGCAATGGAACTGAGAAATTGAAAAAAATAGGGGGAAAGGATATCAGAGTTTTGAAGTGGAATTAAAAACGGTCTTAGGGTGATTTTTTTAATATTTTGGAGAATTCAGCTCTTCGGAAATCTAGTTACTTAAAGCCGTTAATTACGAAGTCAAGGTCTACAAACACTGTTGTAATATTTCCTCCCCACCCCTTTTACCTTATACCCTTTCATCCCTATTTTTTCAAGTTCTCAGTACAATTTCTGCATTGGATTTTTTTTTTCGATTATTTTCAATTTCAAATTGCATTCGAATCAAGTGAGTTAAATTTAAGTATTACAATTTCACCGATATTGACTGAAAAATGAAATATAGAATTAAAATGCCACCAAGAAGAAATCGAAATAATCAGCAAAATGAAGTGCATCATTCTTTGAGATTAAAAAACACAGCTGCACGTAATGAACGACATTTTATCCAATCGTTTGATAATTAATGAATCGTTTGAGAATTATTATATATTATAAAAACATTATTCTGTCTGTCATTCAGTCATAAGACTAAGTTTTTCCAATTTTGTGACCAAACTATAAGCGATAGATTGGTCATGCAAATGAATAAAATGTAGATCTTTCTTAAGACAAACAAAATGCTACAAAAATCTATCGAAAAAAATTTTTGGTTTCGAAGAGGTCGCCTTTTAAAGGGTCAAAATTTGACTTTTCTCAATTAAAATGAAAAGTATAAAAGTTGGGAAGAGAACATTATATTGAGAAAATGTTAGTATTTGAAAGTTCTATCGAATGATATATCAGTCATTCACAAACGTTTCTACGTTTGCAAGATACATGCAAAAATATGAAATATTTCGTGTTGCCTATTATGAGAAGCTTGTGATGGCACGTAAAAATGATTTTTTTTTTTATAAATATAAATATCAAAATAAAAGTCCTAACTTATTCACTGACTGACTCATCAACGCCCTCCCCAAACCCTTCGACCTAGAAAGCTGAAATTTTGTACAGAGGTTCCCTTTATGACGTAGACAAGGAATAAGGCCGGAGGTTTCGAAATTCCCACGGGATAGGGAATAATCTGGCAATCTGACATGAAGTGTGTGGCGACAACCCCAGGTCTGTGTTGTCAACCCGCAATACACCTCAATTAAGTGGAGAAGGCCACCATGGGCTGGGAAGTCGTACAGTCTCCGGTCTCAATAATATTTTGCTAAATAAATAATTATTTTTAATGCTAAAGATGCAAGGGTTCCTGAGTAAAGCGACGGTACCCGTCTAGTGTAATATAAAAATACAAAACTAAAAAAAATTACAAATGTAAATAATAAAAATTCCAGGCATGAAAACCAAAACATTTGCTTTTTTATGTTTTTATCTTACTACATCTTCATATTTACTTATTAATACGTTATTATTTTAAATTTTCTATTTGTTATTTTTTTGATTGGATTTATAAGCCGTTTATTATTATTAGTTTGATATTTTTATCATTTACTTACATTTTTTTTTATTTTATGCTTTCAGTTTTTACATTTATTTTAAACTTATATGATGACATTATTAGTCTATGCTTCTAATCTTTCTCTCACATGTTAAAATGTGCTGCACAAATAAAAAATGTTCTTCTTCTAGACGAAATTCAATCTTTGTATTAAATAAGTGGCTCTATTGTAAATAAAGTATGTAGTAAATATGGTATTTATAAAGATTTTAAATTATTTCGTAGAACACAATTATCAGACACAATAAGTGATTATGTTTTTTGCAACTTTTTACCAAAATCAAATTTTTCTAAGAAATTCTAATACTTTAATTTTTGTGTAAAAATAAAAATATTATATTAAATATTTTATAAATATTTTCAATATTTATTGTTAGTTGTGAATTGTTTTAAAACCATTGAAAATGATACTCTAAATACAAAATATAAGATTAATGATTTAATTAAAATAAAAGTATTTATAGTGCATTATATTTATTTTCTGTGTTCTGTAATATATATTTATACAATAGGAAATTTCTGTACGTTCCTTATATTCATATTTAATTTTATTTAATCTTATCCTTATATAATTATTGTACAAAATTATATTAAACAAATTATATTTTTTCACGTATTTACTTTTGTTTTAGACAAAAACACAAAACTTTAATTTTAAATTTGAATAAAAGCTACTTTTTGAAGAATGAAATTATAAACTAAAAACAAAATAAAAATAAACATTTCAATAATTTGCTCAAATTAATCCTATTTGAACCCCATCTGAAATGGATTTTAAACGTTAAAACTGTTTATCGAAACGATATCGTTTGAAAAATAAACAAACAAAACAAAAGTAATACCAGTAACTTAAAAAAAATACTAATAATAAAAAATATTGAAAAAGATAAATTCTGTTCATAATTGGTCTTATCATAAGATACTAATTTAATTCTGGAAATTAAACAGTTAAATTTGTCAGAGTTAGCGCTCACAACTTAGCAGCAACAGAGCGGGTGACCTCAAAATGGCGTCTGTCGCTACTTTGGTAATATAGGCTTTAGGACATATGGAGATTGTAGTAAACTGACGTCATAGATTGAAGGATACAAAAAGATGAAAATCAATAGATGTTAGATCCGGCTGATGGTTGATATGGTTGAGAGGCTTGAAGCATTGAGAAGAAATAAAATAGTTTAATAAATCATTCCGGAAGATTTTCTATGAATTTTTATGAATTTTTGTTACCTTTGCTATCTTAAATTTACCTGATTGAGCTTTGCTAATGAAACTTTACTTCCAAAACAAACAACATTGTTTCTGTCGCACTTCGGGAATACCAGAGATTGAAGAATTTAAGAAAACTGCAATGACAATTGCAAATTTGAACAAAATGATGCACACGCATCCAGCAGTGCACGCGCAATATCCAAGCAACTTTGCAATGGTGTGGAAAATTAAACTGCTGAAGTTTTTCCTTACAAGATCAGCCACACCCAACAACTGATTCGAGGAGATGAGGACACTTGTCTGAACTGTTCTCAGGAAGGAAAGTCGAGGCCTTAAAACATCCTATTGAGTGATGAGGCACATTTTCATCATAATGGAATTGTAAACACACAAAATGGACATTTCGGCGCTAGAGAATCCTCCTGTGTCTCAGGAGATTCCTTCGCACTCATCGAAAGTCACAGTGTGGTGTGGCTTTACTGATTCGTTCATCATCGGTCCGTATTTTTTTGTTGAATTAACACCAAACGGTCCGCAACTTTCTCCTGAATGCTGCGAGGTATCAACGAATGCTACTTGATTTTAATATTCCACAACTTTAACCGTAAATGCCTCGGCTCCACCGTATTTGTGCAGGATGGAGCACCCCTAACATTAGAATGCAGTTATTATGGAACAGTTGCGAGGAAAACATATTGAATCATTTCTGTAAATAAAACCAAATAAAAATTACATTCTGAGAAAACGTTGGAATCAATATGGAACCCGAAAAGCTAAAAGAAGCAATAAAAAACTCGCGAAAAGGATAAATTGCGGAAAAATTCATGTGCACGCTACACGCGCCCGCTATGAATTTTCTTAGCGCATAGTTGCGCAAATAAAGATTAATCAAATAAAGGTTGATACCAAATTGTATACTGAATGACATCCTAGTTTTTTCGTTTGTAAACTTACTTTATTTATTATGCCCAATTTTCTCTACACATGTAGCCCTCAGCGCCATTTTTCCTCCTGGTGGCGAAATTTTGAACTATTAGTTTTCCTTTAGAAATCAAAACCACCACGTTCTAAATAGTGTTCACACCAAATTTGGTGAAGTTTGGGCCAATAGGTTTTTCGGTAATTGGGCTTTAAACATCTCTTTAATTATGGCTACCCGATATAACTTTATAATATACATATAGATGGGATTGCTTTTATACCATATCGTTACATTCTATAGATTTCCTTAAGATTATGATATGTCTGTTGATCTGTTAAGAATTAGTTATAAACATTTATATTCACATCTTTTCTTTCAGATGATTGTCGAGAAGGATTGTTTGCATCTCCTAATTCATACGAAATAACGACTAGAATGTTCCTAACGTCTTTTTTCTTTGTAATTACACTCACAATATAATTCTGCGATTTCGAAAAGAGATGTAAGTTTATAGACTTGATTCTCTTTCATCATTTTTCTATTTCTTTAGTTATAACTAGATTAAACAATATTATATTGAGTAAGTAAACTTTTACTTCTGGAACTTAAGCCTTTTCAAGGCATTTAAAGATACTTCTACAGTTCATATATTCTACTGTTTATATCTTATTGAAAAGTACTATACTTAATTCAAGTTCGTCACTTTATAACTTTATATATTTGGTAACTACAAACAAAATACTAAACAAACATAACTAACTTATTACGATAACTTCATAATCTTCGAAAATATAAAAGTACTGAAATAATCCACTTCTCAAATCGTTATTACATAACAAGAAAATTAGAGATTTTTTGATTTTAAAATAAACCCAAATCTTGTTCATTTACTATGTATTGTTTCATTTTTGTTATTGATTGTTATTTTTATTTTGGTTAGAATTCATGTTGTTGTCAATTGTTATGATTATTGGATGTTAAATATCATTTGGTATGATTATTGTAATTTGCTCTGTATCTTTTTAATTATTGCTTTGTATATATTCGATTATGATTTTTAAGGAGAAAGAGGATGTTTATTTTCTCTTTCTCGTTTCTGTATTTTATTTATATTTTTATCCTGAAGAAGGCCCGTCATTGGGTTGAAATATAGAATTGATTTTTATGAAGATATTAAGGAGAAGTGGATTATTTCAGTACTTTTATAACTAACTTATTTTGTTACTTACTATCTTCTTTATGATAGGAATTAAAATTTCAATAATCTCCGGAATTGTTAAAACTGACATATCCAAAAAGAAGCCCAAAATAGAACCAATATCTGCCATTAAACTGGAAAAAGTATACCATGGTTTCTCCTGTATGGTAAGAACATTTTTATCGAAAAACATATATAAACATTTTAAGTACTCATGTTGGACCTGAACAACATCTACATTGTATATCATGATCTGTTCATGGCACTTCTTTGGACATTGCTTTCGACAGTCTTTTCTTTGTTGAGTAATGTTCTTTAGAATCTCATAGAGATTTTTGACAGCTTCTGTGGTTTCGCAGAGAGGTACGGATTTGTTTCTCATGAAAGGTAATCTAAAGAAAGGAAAAACATACAATAATTGTTAATTAAATGATAATTTACAACAGCAAGAAATCTATATTTATGTTTGTGTGGTGAATGTGGGTGACGGGGAAGCCAAGCACAGTGACCGGAGATCTAATGTACTAATCCAAAGAAGTAAAGACAGATGAAGAAAAAGACTGAGAAAGTACAGTGGGTGCAGGGCACCCTCATGAAATTCAGTGCCCACATACCAAATGCAGTAACGGCATCCCCCTACTCCCACGTTATGGTCAAAATCATAGATTCTTAGCCAAAAATACCGCAAAAACACCACATGACTTCATATTTCTCGATTTAAAAATATACAGTACACACATAATTATTAGTATTATTTTTAAAAGAATTTAACATCAATATCTACTTTTTCCAGCTCTACCCAAAAGTTTAGAAATGAGTGATGAAGATTGTTAATGTTTAAAAAAGAAGTTTAGAAAAAATTCGCTCAAGGCAAACCTTCTAATTCAAAATAACTTTATGCAGACGGTTAAAGCACAAAAAGCAGTTTATATATAATTAAAAATTAATTATTAAAAATAGCCTAGAAGTGATAGACAATTTCATTTAATTTTTTTTCGGTTAAGACCTCAGCCGGCGGCCCCTTGACGGCTGGGCCCCGATGCTGAAGGATCAACTAATACCACCCTTGTGAGGGCCCTGAGTGGGAGAAACGCAGGGGAAACGGGAGAATTGTAAATATGTAAAACTTAGGCACTAATTCTTTAATTTAAATAATATGTACACCATAAATTTGATTAGTTTTTTAGGCTTTTGATACTTTGAAGCATTATATCCCCGGTTTGTCTGTCTGTCTGTGGACAAGTATCAACTCAGCATCCACGAGGGCTAGAGTCTTGAGGAGCTTGTCTTGAAAAGGTCTTGCCAAGAGCCGTTTATGTCTCCAACTACCCATATATATATTTTAATTTGCACGCAAAAGACTTTTCACTCCGCTTATTTATAAGCAGGCGTTTGGTATTAACTTTATGAATAATTTTTCTTCATTCACGTATAATAAGCCGTTGCAAAGCATTGTGATACTTTCTAAAATTCATGACAATTAAAATTTATCTATGTTTTATTTCTAAGTCTACTTTAAATAAAATGTGAGAATAAATGTTGAATCTCAAGTCAAAACTATCTGGAAAGTGTCATTACAGTGATTGTTTAATACAAAGGTTTATTAACGGATAAGAAAGTTTGTTTTAAAAATTGATGTAAAATTACCAAATGTATGTTCTTAAATTCTTTAAAAGAGCAATACAAAGAAATAGGCAAAACAGACTTTTAAGTTTATATTTGTAAATTTAATCAATTATATTATTATGTACGTTTAATACAGTACCTGCAGTTAACTTGACTGTATAGTAATTCCTCTATACATTTATCTACACATTTCCATATAACTTCTACTGTTTCACAGGGAGAATGAGATAAATTCATTTTAGTCACCTATTAAAAAAATATTAAGGAGATTTCAATTTATTAATTCACAACTTAGCTTCATAATAATGAGTTTAATTTATTTTGTGTTAATAATACAAAATTGAATTTTATTAATTAGTTGATTAATAAATGATCTAATAATGTGATTTTTAATTCGTAATAATTATATGCAAATACACAATTGATTTCTTAGTTTATTTATGAAATTTAAACTTTCAGTAATACCTGGAATTTTAAAGATTATTACCTTTCAAACAGTGGGAATGGTTTCATTTAGGAATAAATGAAGAACACAAAATACATTGCTTCTTCTAAACATCTTCAATACTTCAGTTTTCTAATCGAAAACTTTCTTCAGGAACGTAAATAATATAAGAGGAAGAAGCAAAATGTCCTTAATATCGAACCCTTCTTATCCCTCCCTAATACCGAACAATAAAAATTTGAAATAAACAATCATAAAATTTCACAGAATAATAACAACAACTAACGTGAAACATACAATGCTAGAAATGTAACACAATAATAATTACAATATAATATGTTAACTATTTTTGCATTATACTGTGTTAATATATACTTCAACTATTAATCTTCAATTTAGCTTTTACATTCTTCTTACTATCCTTAAATGTCTTAAAACGCCCAATTTTTTGTGTTCTTCATTTATTATAAATATGACATCTCTGAAGATCTTAATTATTTGTTTTCACTTATATTCAAATTAAACAACAAAACAAATTAAGCTTTTCTGTTCTATGATGTTCATAAATCACGGAAGGTAAATTCCTTCAGGGTCTCCGATATCTAACAGTTTTCGTATAAAATCCTGCACAACTTTTCTTTTCTCATTTCCAATATTTTTCAATTAATTTTTCCATCCAAAGCTTCCATTTCGTTCTTTTTTATTCCAAATTTTTTGAAATTCCAGCTTTTTCAACTTCTCCTCATCTTTTTTTGATGAACCCAAATCTTTTCCAGCCAAACTAATTACGCTATTTTTTAAATTCAGTACTTTATGCTATTTTCTTAAGTTTTTTAAGAATGTTTTGTAAAAGTGATACTTTCTCAGAAATACAGGTCCTTATTTTCTCATACATTCAATATTTTTTAATTCTTTTTTATCTGGAATTCTTTGTCAAGCAGACATAACATTATATTACAATGAAAATACATTGATTGCCTGTAATTATTTAATATCTCTACATTATTAGGCAGGAAATACAACAGAAACAAAAGTTAGAAATGACAAGAATAATTCAGAAATTTATTCATAGATGCTGAAATAAATATAAAAGAAAATGATAAAAAATATGAAAACTGATAGCAGTCATGCTAATACAATAGATCTTTTTAGATATAGTTACAAATTTCGTTGTAATAAATGAAGATTATTTAACTAAGTTATTAAAAATCGATATGTAATAAATTTGAAGTAATATCCCAATTGTAAGGCAATGCAGGAAAGCACCGCTTCAGCAATGAAAGTGTACATAATTCAAAAGCATTTATTTATCTAATAATAATGCTAGATAATAATTCAATTTTTGTACGTAATAATCAGATATCAAATATGCTTTTTAATAGAAGTGTTTATAATTGTATATTTATTTGTTTGTTCACAATTTGAAGATAGTCTTATGTATTTTTCATTGTAATAACGATATGACTCCTGGTGAATTCAAATTTTAATTTCAGTAATCTGATGCTGAAAATTCTTTCTTTTTATTGAAATTGTTCTATTTTTGAAACAGGTTATAGTTAATTATATTCAAATCTTTAACTGTACCACCTATGAAATTACAAGTTTCTTAAGAATGCATACATTTTTTAAAAAAAATAAGGGGAATCATAAAAAGTTTTTGTTATTACTTTTTGTGCATTTTTTTGTTATTACAGACAGTATTACAGATTTCAGTCTGCTCCCTTTATATATTGATCATCAACTGAACAACCAAACAAATTGTGCCAAATGTTCAAATTATTAACTGAAACATGTTAAAAACGACAAAAATATGTTGCCGTGTATTGTCGTAAAAATGAAGCAAGACATATCTTCTTGCTGATATTGAATGGATTGAATGAATAAAACAGAAAAAATTCCTAAGAAAATATTTTAGTTAATCTTCATAATAAAGGTTATTTGTAGTTAATGACATAACACATTCCCTACGGAGCAACGAAAGATATTTGGATTTTTATCATGAATATCTTTAAGTAAGGTATCATTTATCCTAAATTAAATCTGACATCTCGAATCTTTTGTATGAATTGGTTAATGGATTTATTATGTAAAAGTGACAGGAGAATTCAAAACATCTGAAATCTATTATGAAAATACCCGAAAGGGTTTTGATATGATTTACTTTTATTCCGTTTGGGAATCAAAAGGCAATCAAGAGTGCAGAAGAAGTTATCAGCACTGGTAGCAGAAATCAATTCTATTATAGCTCAGTGAGCTAAGCAGTTTGAAACAACAAAGCATTCATGTCACCTGGGAAGTTTCAAACAGTCAAGTTGTTCAGAGCAGTTAAGCACTTTCTAAGAATCAGAACAGATGAGCAGTTTTAAAAATTCAAACAGTTTCACAGCAGGAAAATAGTTCGAAAAGTCAAGCTTTACAGAATATCAATGCATTTTGAAATTAGATCTTAGCAATAAATAGTTTGAAGCAGCCAGTTCACAGTAACATTCTGAGAAGGAACCGTCCTGTGCTGAGATTAAAAACTAGGAGAATCTCAAAACTACCTGACAGACTGAATTAAACAATTGTAAGTAGTACACATGTTTAATTTTGAACTTTCACTATAGAAAAAGATCAGTGATTATTCCTTTCAGATACGTAATGATATATATTGAGAAAAAAATTTGAGATATAATGTCTTCTTCGATCGTTGATTTCATCAGGTTAGTTTTAATTACTTTTCCTATAACTTACAAAAATCTAAGAACTCCTTCTGGCATTATACTTTTAAGACTCCATTATCAGCAGTTTACAAATGCTAATTTTAAAAAGTAAAGAAGTCCAATTGTATAATATGCAAAATCCAATATTGCATTTTCTAACTGAAAATGAATTTGTACAATATTTCTGAATTTGTTATGCATCTTTATTTAGTTGCTCTGAATATTGGAAATAAATTACAATTAAAAATATATTTTTAATATATATAAATATATATATATATATATATATTTTAAATAATTACTCTAACATTCTGAAGGGACTCTTTTATAACTGAACTGGTATATGGATAAATATAGGCTGAAATGAGCCTGGTTCAACCTATGGAAGTCAGAAGTTAAAAAATTGATTTCGAGATCCGCAAGCTCTCTCTCTCTCTCTCTCTCTCTCTCTCTCAAACAATTAGATGTCAGCTTTCTTCCTTCTCTTCGTTTTTCTTTAATTAAATATTTTCTCTATCCTGAAGGGTATCATTGTTTTTTTTTTAGAATTCAAATGAAAAAATTTAAATAAATCTCTTTAAAAAGGCAATTGTGAAAGGAGAATGGAACCAGATACCAGAGTTTAATATCATTTCCTTTATATTTTAAGAGAAATTTCACCAAAATTTAAATACATACCTCTATTAATTCAAGATTCATCTTTATGAACATCTCGAGTAAAGGAATGCCTTCATCTTTAACTGCATATAAAATGCTTTCTTCTTCAATTGGGAAAAAGATCTATAAAATTATAAATACTAAAAAATGGCAAGAAAACTAATAATAAAATATATAGATTTATCTAGATTTATATGTGTAAACCTACATATATCTTACATTTTAGTGTTATTGTCATTTAATAAATTATAAATATATATGTTATATTATGTAGTGAATGTGGGTGGCAGAGAAGCCAAGCACTGAGACCGGAGATCTATTGTACTATCCCACGGAAATATGGACAGATGGAGAGAAAGACTTAGAAAGTATGGTGGGAGAAGTGCAGGGGAAACCTTCCCAGTGCGGATCGTCCATCATCACGAAACCCACATAAGAACCGAACCCGGTACTCAGAGGTGGGAGGCCAATGTCATAGCGACAACGCCAGCGGCGAGCCCTTTATAAATATATAAATACTTACAATTTTAAATATTAATACTAATTTATTATATATAGGACAAAGATCATATTGTTATAAAAGAAAGAAAATAGTAATTTTAAAACAAATGTTTGTTTAATCTGAGAATAAAACATACAACCACAATTTTTCAAACAAACTTACAACAACAATTTTTCTTAAGTAGTTCATAAAAAATAATAAAGATAACATTAGATGTTATTCCGGATTCAAATAGCAGCTTTATAACTGGATATTTACCAATTGTTTCAAGTTCAATAAATAAATGAAAATTTATTTCCCTTAAAGTAAATACATTCTTTCTAAAGATTTAACCACTGATAAGTTAGAGGTTTTTTCTAGAAATAAAAATAGAAATAATGACAGACTCTTATTTTGTTAGAACAAAAATACTATAAGTCATATCATAAGATGTGTAATAAGCATGCTAAAAATTGTGGGTTGAAATAAGGTTTATTACTAGTCTTTATGGATTCAAAAAATGCCTCTGGATTTCAATTTTTTGAGAAGCTGAGAATTACAAAAAAAATTATTCCTATTACAATTTGAACCTATTAAAATTTTAGTAAATTCTCTGCTAGGTCTCAAAACGATATAAATGTATCAGTGCCGGATAGAAAGATTTTTCCAAGGCTTATCAAACTCCATTGTCTTTCAAATTAAAATAAAAATAACTGTTTTACTGAGATTTCGGGTCATTTTTTTGGGGACTTGGAAGAAATATTTTTAGTCTGGTAATGAATGAGCAATGTATAAAATTTCACAGTAATTCGATTAGCGGCTTTAATGTAATGCGCTTATGAACCGATAAACAAAGAACAAAATTGTTCATATGGAATCGCAGGACTTTTCATGCTTTCCATGCTCAAGCACAAAATCTTTTTTTTGGAAGATACAGATCATTCTTCAAATAGTCATGTGTTGCTGATATCTGACTTAGAATATACTATTTCGTTCAGTACAATTTTACAAATAACTCGCAAAAGAAGCATTTTCATTTTCATTTCTCGAAATAAATAATTTTTCAAGCTTAAAGTTGAAGGTATCCAAAATTACGTGTATTTAATCCAAATTACAGATTTGTAATTTTTCGTCATAGATAAAAAGGTTAAAATCAGGACGTTTCTGCCTAACCATTCGTGAAAATAGCCTACTGGTCAGGTTGAAACATCCTGATTTTAACCTAACTTTTTATCTATGACGAAAAATTACAAAACAGTAATTTGGATTAAATACACATAATTAGGGATACCTTCACCATTAACCTTGAAAAATCTTCCCAATCAAAATAATTTTTCAGTTTCTATCATTGTAATTTGTTTGCAATATTATTTTCTTTTCCGTTTCTATCATCACTTTTATCAGGCTGTTCGAAAAGAAAGGATGGATTGCTGATCATGGCTTTCCAGGTAGTGCAGCGTCACAATTCTGCCAAAGATTGATATGGACATCTATTCCTTATTAGTAGAAAATAAGAGACTATAAGCCGACAAGCCCTTTGAACATAGTATTAACGTTGTTGAAGTAGTTTCAGTTCAGGAAGTTTAAAAGAATGATAGTCTGTTACCGAAGATCTGGGAGAAAGATGAGTGATGGAGGACTGCATAGCTAAAGTCGTGAATTTCGTTCATTGTAATCCGTGATACATGTGGCCGAGCATTGTAGGGAAGTAAAAGTACCTGTGACGATTCTACCCGGGCTGCTTCTGTTTCCATGTTTTCCATTACAATATTGGTCGCATCTATCGTCTCACCAGATTCCAAGGACGAGTAGTGAATCAATCCCCCGCAGATCACACACACAATCAATTTAGCCTTCCTCGGATTCAGGGGTGGCTTTGACCTGGGGTTTGGCGGTTCGCCTTTGTGTGTCTATTGCACTGAATGTCTGTGATTGTCATTTAGGTACCATTTCTCATTGTAGTCGACGGAGCAATGAGGTCCGTTTCTGCTGCAGCATAAGAGAAGAACAAATGTCCAGTGGGGTTTTCATGTGCTGCTCCGTGAGGTTGTGCAACATCCACTTATCCGTCTTTTTCACTTTGCCAAGTGCTTTTACATGTCAATGACTGTGCATACCCTAAAGAAAGTGTTCTAATGCTACAAACTTTATATATGAACTGATAAAGAAATGATTATAGTTTCGTTGCAAAAAGAATTTTTATTAAAAGAGCAACGACAATAAAACGTCATCATTGCCGTTATAATAACCATTGTAATGTATTAATATTGATATTAGATATGAGAATAATTACTCTTAGATAAACATTGGTAAAAGATGGGAATACAATCTACCAACACACAACTTATTTATATACTTTAAAAAAGCTTATGATAGCATCCATCGTGAAACACTTTGGAATGTCCTGAGAGTATTTGGAATCCCCCAGAAACTTATCTCTATTATCAGGATATGCACGGATTGCAGCAGAGGTATTGCCTTATCCAATGGTGTCAAATCCGAACTTTTCATCATCACTACTGGCTTAAGACAGGGAGATGCTCTATCTTTATTGCTCTTCAATCCGGCTCTGGAAAAATGTATCTGAGAAGCAACCAAAAACTCAAATGGAATAATCATCCTGGGATATGCCGATGATATCGATCTAGTTAGCGACAATCCAGATGATATCCGTTGTACATTTCAAAATCTTAAACACTCTTCAGAAAAGATTGGACTTCAGGTGAATCAAACCAAAACAAAAAATATAATGGTCTCAAGATCAAGTACAAACGACACAGATTTCAAAGTTGACAATATACATTTCAAAAAAGTGAATTCCTTCAAATATCTGGGATCACTTATTAGTAACGATAATTGAACAAACAGAGAAATACAAGCAAGAATAAATTCGGAAAATAAAACCTATCACTGCTTACAACATCTATTAGGGTCAAAAGCACTATCTACAAGAATAAAAGCAGACTTATATAGAACTTGCATTAGACCCATCGCCCTCTACGGGGCTGAGACCTGGAATACCACAGCTTCCGATGAAAAATTACTACAATACTTTGAAAATAAAATTCTCAGAAAAATATTTGGACCCATTAAAGATAGAGAAACTGGTGCATGGAGATAAAGACACAATAAGGAACTATATGAGCTCTATAGATCACCTTTAATTGTCAATGAAATGAAAGCCTCAAGACTGAGATGGTTCGGGCATGTTGAAAGGATGGAAGAGGAAAGAAACGTAAAGAAAGCTTACACCTACACTCCACCAGGAAAGAGACTGAGAGGACGACCTAGACAGCGATGGAGAGACAACGTCATCAAGGACCTACAAGATCTGGGAGTGACGGACTGGAGTGAAAGAGTTGGAGATAGATTGAAATGGAGGAAGACTGTGTTTGCAGCCAAGAGCCTTGGAGGTTCATCGAGCTGAGGAGAGAGAGAGAGAGAGGGAGAGAGATTAGATATGAGAATAAATTCATTGACATAAAATATTGAATAAGAAATGGCAATAGGCAGGGCAGATTACAAGAATAGAAAATAATAGATGGACCAAAATCATTTATGAATGGAGATCCTTTAAGGAAAAAGAAAGCCTGGTGGATCGGAAATAAAATGGTCAGATGATATAATTGAAACAGCTGGAAACACAGGGCATTGAGAAGGCCAAGATAGGATAAGACGCAGATATATGGGCGAAGACCGATAGCCAAAAACGTCTATCAAAATGGCTGCAGAAAAACAAGAGGACGAATACGCAGTAATGTCCGTTTATGAATGGCAGAACTACCACTGCGGGACGATTTTACTCCGCAGTGGGGTGATACGCCGAGATGGGCACTATCCTAAGAAATTCTTTGGACATTTTCGCTTTCAAATAAAAATAACGGAGAAGCATTTTTTTAGTAGTATTTATTCTTTCCATAATTGTTTCCCGAAAAGCGCAAATAGAACGCAGCTACTAGTAAACTAACAGTATAAAAAGTAAACATCGCATCTCCTCACACCTATTCTGAAGAAATCGAAGGAGACCTGACGCATGCGCAAAAGCGTTGAAGACTCTCGTAAAGAAAAACAAACAGTAAATCCTTCTTCAAAGGCAATACAAACCAATTTACGGTGCTGCCTGGATTGAAATAATAGCCTAAAGTTGTCCAGTGGCACAATTTGCGAGATGTTGTGAAAATTGTTGAGCTAGTTCTGTAATGGCTATTACATATACACGAGAGATTGTCTTTCAATGAAGCGTATGGGAATATATTGTCCATGGGAAAGTATGAATCCTAAGGAATAATTGTTGAAAGACTCTGCTGTGTGAGGTCTGGTATTGCTAAGCTGATAAATAGTCCAAGAATATGTCAAATTATAAGCAATCTATTTGTCTGAAAACGTTGTTACATATACACCCATGCTGTCAGAGAGCATTGTTGCAAACTTATGGAGTTGGCTGTCGTAAGAGATAGTTTTTCAGACTCTAAGCGTAGATGTAGTGGCAATGTAGACCTCGACCACTGCAGCCGGATTATGGTGATGACATGTGTAGAGGAGGCATGGAAAGCCGGACTCTCCAGCTCAATACTAGTGCTAGACGGTGCTGGCTATGGTTAGTGGGCGACACCTAATGGGAGACCAAGAGTAAAGTGCCATCTCTGTCATTCTTTGTCAAAAGTGTTTCTTAATATTAATTCGTAGGGAAAGGTAGGTGCATTTGGAAGGAGGATATGAACGCCATGGGTGTCTTTATATAGCTATTCTCATGATCGTACAATTCCCAACTCATGTGACGTCCAGCTCATTTACAGCGATTTCTGCACCCACTGCTTCCTAATCGTGTGACTGCCACGACTACGATGGGACTGACACGTCTGCAAACTCAACCAGTTTTTGTGAATCTTACGTAGCGTCCTTTCTGAAAAATCGCTCAGTTGGTTCTATTCTGAGGTCAGGTGCGTTGCAGAGGTAACTTCACAAACTGCTTAACACAACTAACTATTCGATAGCTACTTCTTATATTGATCCCGAAATGAGATCTTCTCATCAGCTCTGAAAATATTTCATGTGTTCATTGTTGATGAAATATTAATCATTAATTAATCGTAAGACAGAGTTTCGCGACTCTCTGCTAATTTTTAGGAGAATCGTAGTTTTTTTTTGCTACAGATTGTACGTAAATGTAGACTGACTATCTACTGTTAGTGACTGTATTATTTTTTTACCTTTAAGGGGTCGGTCTTCCTTCGACCACTTGTATTTCGATATTTATAAACAGTGTTGATTGTAGATACTGGTCCAAAAACTTTCATATCAACTAAATCATTTAAAAAAGGGATGAAGATACATTAGGATGAAATAATGAGAAATTAAATTTACTCTACAGTAGATAATTAACAAAGTAGAAATTTTTAAAAACAAGCAACAGATTAGTTAGGTCATTAATTTTGATTATGAAATTCACATCGAATTTCAAATCGTTAATATTCTTAAATTTTTAATAAACTTAAGTTCGGATTTAAGAGCGTTAATTTAGAAATTAGAAATCATCATATACACAATTATTACAAAAACTCATTAGTTCATTAATATTTATTAAAAGCAATTACAAAGAGTGTTTGACTTCTTAAGCTCACAGATATAACTTCCATTCTAGCAATGAAATTCTCACCGAATTTCAAAGCAATAATGTTCTTTAATTTTTAAATTCTTTAGATTTTATATTACATTATATTTGAAGTCTAAATGTAAGAGTGGCTTATTTATTTCTCATATTCACATTAGATTTAAAATATTTAACACTTCTCCTCTTAGACCATTTCTTATAGAGGAAAAAAGAGAATCCTGCCAAACAAACCTAAAACAAAGGATACATTTTTTTAATCAAAAATAAAATAATACTAAGGGCTCTCTGCAATCATAAGGGAAAAAAACAACATGAAATCACTCACTGTTTGTTTTAGTCAACGAATTTCTAAAGATGTATAAATTTCAAAAGTAATAGCTACTCTTTAACAACAACATCTAAAGGTTAAAAAGATTAAAATGGAAATAGTTAGATTGTACCAATTCGACATTTTCAGTCTCGCCAATTGGAATAGATGAAAAGTTCTGAAAGTTCTTAATGGAAGTTGAATTAAAAAGAGATAGGCTGCATTGGAAGGAACTGAAATTTTATGAAAAAACTACAACTCTTTCTTCTTCTAGAATAACTGTTTATTTGTAGAGAATATAAACATTTTTTTATTACCATGGCAATAAGAATTACTACAGTAAATTATTGTTGTTGAAATTAGTGCAATATAAGTGCTTGACAGTAACAATACTGAATTGATATAAGTCGCACGTATAATATTACAATAAAAGCTATGAAACTGCAAATGAGATATAATCAATAGAACCCGAGCATAATACACTCATGGACAAAAAAATTAGCGCACCAAGAAATAATTGCGGGATCGTAACGAAACTTGCAATGAAGATACATGTCGGGGAGATATGCAAATGATTGAAATGCAGCGTGATTGCGCATTACGTATAGCCGGTAGAGGGCGTTGAACATCGTACTCTGTGGAGTATAAAACAGGTAACCAAAGCTTGTTTGAGTGTGCTGCATCATTTATAAAGAAAGAGCTGAAGTCGACATGCCATTACGCCGTGTTCGAAGACAGTATACGCAGTTGTCGCAGTTTGAGAGAGGGAGAATCGTCGGGATGATGGAAGCTGGGTGGTCAGCTAGGCGAGTAGCTCGTCAATTAGGCCGCTCTGATTGTGTTGTGAGGAGGTGTTGGGACCAGTGAACCCGAGAGATGTCATGTACACGAAGACCAGGCTCAGGACGCCCTCGACAGACCAGTCGTCGAGAAGACCGCCACATAGTCAGAAATGCACGCGTACAGCAAACTGCTTCATCGGCCGCCATCCAGGCACAGGTAGCACCTTCACTAGGGGCCGCTGTGTCTTCTCGAACCATACGAAGGCACCTGGCTGAAGGACAGTTGGTATCGCGGCGCCCATTACGTGTGCTGCCCTTGACACCCACCCATCGACGCCTCCGTTTGGAATTTTGCCGCGCACGAGAAAACTGGACTGCAGCGGAATGGAACCAGATCGCCTTTAGCGACGAATCCAGATTCAATCTCGGCAGTGATGACAATCGTGTTCGTGTGTGGAGAGCCCGTGGTGAACGCTTCAATCCTGCCTTTGCTGTACAGCGACACACTGCTCCCACATCTGGTGTGATGGTATGGGGTGCCATTGCCTACAATACACGGTCACCCCTAATATTGTTCCGTGGCACCATGACAGCCCAGCGGTATGTTCATGAAATCCTGCAACCACATGTGTTGCCACTCATGCAACGGCCCCAGGAGCCATTTTTCAACAAGACAATGCTCGGCCTCATACGGCAAGGGTGTCACAAGACTGTCTCCGCACTGTTACTACCCTTCCTTGGCCTGCCCGATCCCCAGATTTGTCTCCAATGGAGCATATCTGGGATCATTTGGGACGACGAGTTGGACATCCCACGAGTTTGAACGAACTAGAGGCAAGGTTACAGCAAATATGGAACGAAATGTCTCAAGACATCATACAGAACTTGTATGACTCAATGCCCGATCGTATTGCATCGTGCATTCGCGCTAGAGGGGAGTCCAACGGGGTATTAACTCCTCCGTTGCTTTGCCTTTTTCTCTGAAATAAATTATCCTTTTTCTTTGATTTTCTTATCATTTACTTATATCAAAGTAGTCATTACGTATGTAAATTTTCGTTTCATTTTGACGACTCCTTCTTGGTGCGCTAATTTTTTTGTCCATGAGTGTACATCACAAAAGGGAATTAAGAATGCTATTGGCGAGAGGTTTTGTTGTTGAGCTCTGACTGTTGGATGCGAATGAAGAATTCGAAGATTGGATATACGAAGAAAGGACGCTTCTGTAGGAGAAGCAATATGAATAAAATCCGATCTGCAGGTTACGTCTATGAGTAAATATAATACCTTATTGATCAGTGGTTGGTAATTTAAACTGCTGTGGATTTAGATTAATTTCTCCATTGTTTATGAGTTCTTATAGGAATATTGTGTGGAGGAATTATCCCTGATGAAAGATGAAGTCCATCGAACGAACGGTAGCCGCCATCTTGCATCAGATGTGGACTTACCAAAGCGGAAACTGCTAGGACGTTTTTTTATTTACTGGTGGAAGGATGTGCCTTACCATATTGATACTTTATAAGTCAAGACATTCAAGTAAGTCAATTTATGCTTAATTTGCTAGTGAACTTTCAAGGATCATCACATCGTAGATATTTCCGCTTGAAAGCAGAGTTTTTTTGATTAATGGACTTAACCTCAAGAATAAGTGTAAAGTTTGGAGTTAATGATAGTTGAAGATTCTATTAATCACACAAGGTGAAAATTTAAAGCCATTGATTGATTAAGACTGTTGTAAATAAATTAGTGATTTCGAAAAGGTTATGGAATCACAGTGCTAAGAATAACTTTCTGGAACTATATTAAGCAGATAAAACTATTAGTTTAAACTTTCATGATTGTTTGGTTCTACAAGGAAATTTGTGGAATATCAATATAATTCAAGTCTTAAGATATGAACTTATGAAGAGTTATTTATAAGTAATTGTGGAATACATGCAGTAAATCAATAATTTGGTTTAAAAAGTATTTGACTCTTGAATATATTATTGTTTACTTGTCATCTTATACAGTTAAATAATGCCTGCTCAACTTTGCTGAAAACTTATTACATTAACTTTATAACAAAAATCAAGTTGCAAGTAACTAGCCATAGTAATTATTTGTTTATTTTTGAATTAAATAATAATAATGAGATTTGTTTCAATAACACACTATATTTCGAAAGCATAAACACTGTTTCCTTCCTCAGGTAAAATGAAGTGAAACTAAAAAAGTTTCCTCTCCTTAAATCAAAAAAACATGGAATTACATTGAAAATGATAACAATTAAAACATATCACATAATAACATTGAATAGCTGGAGCTTGTTAATAATATATATTACATAATAATATTGACTAGCTTGATCCTGATAATAATATATGAATGTCTAAATTTTTTTAATAAATAACAATTATTAATAACAAGTAACAATTATTGCAGAATGACATTAAAATGAACAATATAAACAAACAGTTTCCTTTAACGTTTTTAATTTCCATACATTTTTTCCTTAATTTCTAAAAGTTATTAATTTCAATATATTTTTTAAATAAATTTAAAGAAATATCATTGACTTTTAATGACCTTATTAAAACAAATTTAAGAATTTATATAAAATGATTCAAGGAGATATCTATCTTATTCATTGTTGCATTTCTGAACAATTTTAATGATAGATCGGGGTTATGTTTTAAAGTAATAGTGTGGTACGCCCAATCGGAAATTTCTGGCTTATTATTTTTGAATGCACGAATACGTGCAGCAAGGCGTTTCTTTACAGTTCGAGATGTGCACCCAAAATATATGGCATCACAATCTCTACACTGTAATGAATATACAACACCCATACTCATAAGATCATTGTTACATTTTCATTTTGGAATTTGAATAATTTATCATCTTTCTACCTGATAATTCTCACATTATTGTTAATACATAAATTTCTCATTTCTTTTTTAACTTTTATATCCTTTGGAATTCTAAAATAATTCGTATAGTTTATTATTTTATTTATAACTTTAGTATATAGGTTTAGTTTTCAAATTAATTTTTTTTTTAGCCAACGCCCGGGCACTAAGTATTTAAACTATTGGCCTCAACAAGGGGCGAGAAATGTGAGTATTTAGCCGATGAAACGTTGCCCAGGGTACGCCATAGGAGGCAGCTCACGCTATACCCGCAGAAACGGACACAGAAGAAGAAAGAAGCAACCATGCCACGACCGGGATTCGAACCCGGGTACTGGCACACTGGCCGCAACGGCAGACCGCCGTCTAGACTGCACGGCCACGCCAGCACGGCAATTTTCAAATGTTTAATTTTCAGATGTTTCATATAGAAATTGATAATATTATGTAAAAAGTCCTAAGAGTATTCATAAATTTTAAATTTGTGTTTCATTTTATTAATCGAAGGTTATAAATTTTTTGTGTCTTCTGTATATGTTTGATTCTTTTTATGTTGTTTTTTACAACTGCTTTTTTTATATGCAAGTTAACACTGGAAAAGAACTTTACAATATGATTACTTTTTTGTACTTTATCGTAAAATTCATATGTTATATATTCTTCATCCTTCATTTCTTCAGTTAATTAATACAATATGCAGCAAACATCTTTAAAATCTTCTTTTTATATTCGACAATATCGCGCAGAAGTTATATCACTCTGCTTTTTCAAGTCTTATTGTTGAATAAATCAACAATAAGAAAGTCTTATCATGTTCAAATTATACAACATATATATCGAATCATGTTGAAATTTTATAATACTAATGAGAATTTAACGTCGAGAATTATTACGTCTGAAACATAATCAATAATGGAATATTTTAACAATGAAAAAAAAGTCAAGAATTTATTGGGTCTGTAAATATGAAACCGAAATTTGCCCATAGATGGCACTAGTTGTCAGTGTAGATCCAGGCAAACCGCGTCATTGGCGCCAGTGGTTTATTGAGATCTGACAATTGATTTTCAACTCACAAATATACAAGTTTCATACAATAGCATAGTTTGTAATAGCGTTGAAAGTAGTATAGTACCCACTACAGTACCACCTAAAAACAACGGTTTGCCCCCATTTTGACCTTGAAACGTCCGTTTTGTCCTTAAAAACAAGGGTCTAGGACATTTTTGGCCTTGAAACGTCCGTTTTGTCTTTGAGAACGATCTATAAGGAGCGGAAGAGTGTGGGAAAAATTTTAGTACGCTTCGGGAATCATTGTTTGTATTAAAACCAGAGATAGACATTGTTTTTGAGAGTGATTTTTGCTATCCATTGAGTAGAATGTTTTGTTTGCAACATCTAATGAAATTTTTGAGAATGATTTTTCGTATCCGTTGAGTAGAATGTTTTGTTCGCAACGTCGAATGATAGATTGCATGAGCAAACCGAATTGTTTGCTGTCTACAGATAGAGATTTTTTGAGATCTTATTTAGGAATGATCTTATAGTTTAAGTGGTTAAAACGCAGATATATTGAATCAGCTGGAGAGTTGATTCAATAGATCTGAGATTCCAGGGTTCGAAACCGGGATAAGATTATTCTTTTTTTTTTCTTCTTATTTTGTTTTTGTTTGTCCTATTATTCAATTTTATTTTATTTTTTAAAAGGAAAATAAAACCGAGATTAAAACGACAAAAAATTTTTTTTATTTGAAATTCCAGGGTTCGAAACCAGGATTCTTATTTTTGTTCTCTATAAGCTTATTATTTAATTTTTAAAAGAAGGAAAACAGAGACAGAATTTTTTGAAAACAATACAAACTATATTTTATTTTACGAATATATAGAAAATGGTTACATGATATTTCAATTGCGATTTAGATAAGAGAGAGGTGCAGCATTGACGACAACGATGTTCAGAGGATACTCGTTCTGGATGATGTTTGGAGATAGGAAACAACCCTTTGTGCACTAGCTCCTTGACCAGAGCATCGTTGAATGTTTTGTCCGATGTAAAATGTGACACTAAATTGTTCATGGATTGTCCAAGACATCGGGCCATGGCATAAAGAAGACAGTATTCCCAGGAAATTGTTGAGAACGGTCCTTGTAAAGTAACGCTGTTGGACTGAATGAATCTTGAAATCTGCCATAGAAATCGTCGCACATAAGGGTTGCACGGGGGTGATCCGTAGGAATCGAAATATTCTCCCAGGCGATGTTCGAAGTCGAAGAAAATACAAATCCAATGACTGCCAGGTTCTGTATGTTTATCCAAGTTGACGACGAACAATTGTTTAGTGGCACGTTGGGGTAGTTTATTGCAGGGGAATACCACCAAAATATTTCTGCGTTTTGGGATGGGAAGAGAGACGTTGGAAAATTTCGAGTGTGTTCATGATTAGTCGAGGAGAATGTTGCGAGCTGCATCAATTTCGAGAATTTTTTGAAATTCTGCATACACAATCACATTCACTGTTTTGGGGAGCGCCTTCTGAAACGTTAGGTTGATTCGCACTGTGCCTTGATGAATGAGTTGCAGATGGTCCTCATTGGCCAGATTGTCCGGGCTAAGATCAAATACAAATAAAGTATTCCCTTGGGCATAATGTTTATAACTGAGTGAGAAGTCCTCGTTGGAGAAAAATTTATTGGTAATGGTATGAAGTGAGAGGTAACTGCGAACGTAAGTGTTTTTCTCAAAGTCAGGCTTCAGAGGGTGATGGGGGACATTCTTTCCGTCGATGGAAATATTAATGTTGTTGATATGAAAATGATAAACGTTGAAAAGATTTTCTTTGAATGATCCATTGAACGATGTATTATCAACGAGTCCGACAATGACTCTCTTTGGAATTTGTCCGATGAAGGCGTTGTCAATGGAACCCTGTAAGTTGCCCTGGGGTAGAGAAAAGACTTTGCATTCTACACGATTAAGGGGATATTTGGCTGTGGTGTCGAGTAAAGTTTTCGAATGAGAAATGAGAACACTGGGTGAAATTTTAAGTTTTCTAACGAACGTAGAGGCATGTTCGATATGGATTTTGTAGGAAGGAGCATCTTCGGGAGAGAGTAGACAGAATGAATTTTTGTTTCGAATCATTCGAATGCGAAGATCTACATTATTGAGTATAGCGAGTTTCTGCTGGAATAAATCACAATGGAGACGTCGCAATAGATCGACTGTTTTACCTTCTTTGAAGAGTTCGTATCGTTTTTTCAGTCCCTCGTTTGTGCTGGTGGCAGGATCAAGTTCGTTAAAGGTGCCTGGACTGTCCTGGTACCAACCCGAAGCAGTTAGTTGCGAATCTTTTACATCTTGACCAAAATTCAAAAAAGTTTCAAAGTAAGCTCTATAACTGTAGCAATTATCGGAGTTGGAAACGAGTTTATCATTTAGATAGACATCAATTTGACTGAAAAGGGAATGAAGAATGAGGTTGGCAACACTTACTTTGTCAGCAGCTACAATCGCTTCATTGTTGGCTCCTTTGACAATTCGAATTTGTAGGTGAAGAAGAGTTTGCGAAAGATCCAAGTATTCCTCAGTTGCACCATTCACTAGAAATTCGATTGGAGCGCTGTCACTCAGCGACGAGATGGGATAGAATTCTCTATCTAAAGTATTATCGATAGAAATTGTTGTTGGTGGTACAGCAAAGAGGTCTAATTGATTGTGAAAACATTCGCAGCTCTTTGGATGGGGAAATTGCCCGGAGGATGCCATTACGCTAGTGACTGAAAAAGTCTCCTTCTGGCTTTTGATGACGATGATATCTGCGCATCTTATGTTTCCTAGAGGGAGTTACTGCATTTCCACCACTGCGTTTCCGTTTCCTTTTTCCGGTTCCTCGTTGAAACGCTGCAGACGAAAGAATGTCATCGACAGTTTCACGAAATCTCGTTTTTGTGGCTTCTTTAAAGGGCGTTCCCTGTTCGATATCGTCTAAAAGTCGAGTTCCGCCACGCAAGGCCAATCGTCCTGCAGTGATGGCTATTTGTTTGAGGAATGGTTGAACCCATCGTGACAAGGAAGAGAACAGGCCTCCTAACCCGTGGCCACGTTGATATCGACGTCCGATAAACACTGGTATTTCGCCATGACCTGCTTGGTTTGCATAATATTGATCGCATTTTAAAGGGTCGCAGTAATAGGGAGTGGGGAGACGACGGACCATGGTTTATTTTTTTTTTTTAGCGAATAGAACGAAAATGCAATTACACTATCACTCGTCCTCTCTCGAAGGGGATTGCAAGTCCTGCATCATCGCGCAGATGAATAGAAATAGTTTCGAAAGAATGACGTAGTAGAGGTCGATAATAGAGATTGGTGTAGAATTCTGTGATGAGATCTCTGTCATTGCCTCGAACTTGGACCATGCGTAGTAGTGGAGCCATTGTGTCTCCGACAACGCTGCTTTCCACAATATCCGAATAAATATAGATACTATAAAATCCTACGTACAGATCGAGGACTGAGAGTGCTTCTTTGGTTTGGTAGAATTCTTGTTCTCCTCCAAAACCTAAGATACCCGAAAGATGTTTCGAGAGGCGCAAATGATAGTTTCCCGATATGTGTACAGTGACTGCGAGAAAGAGGATTGTAAGAAATGCGAATTCCTGTTTCCTCATTGTAAAGATGTTCGATAACATCGTTAACAACTTACGTAAACTGCTCAGGATCCGAATAATGACCGGGTGCAATACTTAAAACATTAGTCTCGGGAGGATTGACGGGATCGATGTTGACTTTAAGATAAAAAGAGTGAATCGAACTCGTATCGATGTTCGTCGATTTAGGAGGCTGTATACCTCTAACAGTCTCTCGAATAGTGACGAGTCTAAGAGAGGGGTCTAATAAGTATCGTTGGGATTCTAGTACACTGATGTCAAATCCTAAAATTTCAGCCAATGATTCAGGCAAAGTGACTTCCGAATTTCGAGGGATGGAGAGTAGGGCAGTTTGGGTAGCATCATTGTAGATGAATGTAACGTATTGCGAGAGTTGTTGAAATGTATGATTGGCAATCACTCGTTGAAAAGTATTAATCATGCCTTGCGTGCTCCTATAGTTTCGTCTAAGAGGTAACTGGACTAAAACGGAGAGAGTTTTGGTGATCGTAAAATTTCCTCCGAGCTCCGAAACATTGTGCCATGTATGAGGATGCTGAATTTCAGTGAATGCACATTCGTAACTATCATTCAGTTCTATTCGTTTTGGAAGTTTTGTAGTGAAAGAGGTAAGTGTATTGTCTGGGAAATAAAGAGCGCTGGAGTTACTCGGTAAAGTAATGTAAAAGTTATTCATACCTTGCGAGAGGTTGAAGAGTCTTTGCATCAATCCAGCTATCAAATTCGGGACTGTAGCCGAGCCATCGAACTAAGTACTGCTTTGTAGATCCCCGACCTCGTTCGTCTAGAATTTTCTCCACTGGGTAATGAGAGTGATATGGTTTGAGAACTGCCTGTAATTCTAACGGATAGAAGTTTCCTTCAATGATTTCTCCCTTATCATCACGTAGAATATAAACGGGAGGATTTCTTTTCACAACTCGATCAATTGTAAAAACCTCTTTTGACCAGTGGCCCGTATATCCTTTAGCAAAAGCTCTGCGTACACTGCTAACACGTACTCTATCACCAGCTCGAAGAATCGATGAGGAAGAGGAGGTTTCGGCGGCGGGAGAATGATAGAGGTTTTTCCAAACTTGTGATTGGTTAGCCTCGCTGACATCGTTGGGAGTCATTTTAATGCTGCGATGATACGTGTTGTTACACTCCTCTACTAGATCCTCTAAAACATCGATGTATCGATAACTTCCACTGTAATAAAAATATCTAAACATCGACGATTTTAAGGAGCGGTGAAAACGCTCCACAATGGCAGCTTTAGTTTCGGAATGAGTTGTGATAAAATGAATGTCATATTCTTTTAAAAGATTCTGAATTTTACGGTTTAGAAATTCCTTACCTTTGTCTGTCTATAGAAAATCTGGTATTCCCATTCTGCCTGATTCGAGAAGTGATCTAAAACCTTCTGTAAAATGATTTGAACTTTTTGATTTTAAAGGAATGACGAAAGACTTTTTAGAAAATACATCGATAACTGTCAGTAGGAATTTATATCCGTCATTGTAACGACTGAGCGATGTGAGATCGACCAGATCACTCTGCCATTGCTGATGAGGACCTTCTACCATAATTCTATTTCTCGGGTAACGATATCGAAC
>JAFIDM010065119.1:0-10577 GCA_023159025.1 Thereuonema tuberculata
TTTCCTAAAGTTTTCTTTATTTTTTCTAACATTTTTTTTTAATTTTTCCTTATGTTAATGTACTTCCTTTTTATTATTATTATTTTTTATTATTATTATGGGTCGCCATTAAATTTATGCTTTAGCACAAAATTATATTCACTTGGTTGTCAATATTTTATTTAGCAGACAGAGTTAATCATAGTTAGTTAACCTTAACCTAATATACCAAATGATGAAGAGTCTCTAGGAAGTAATCATGAACGAACATTTATTGTTAACAATGTTTTTCTTTTTGTATTGGAGGTATAGTGTACAATGCTGCTGCTGTCAATCCTCAGTTAGAAGTTAGTCATGATTGAATGGGAAAAGGGTTTGATTGCATTTAGCAATGTTTAATAACATCCTGTACTGAAAGGGAATGAATTTTCTGGAATTCTGAGTCTAAAGAGTGCTTAAAACAGTGGTGAAAGCATCGGATTTGACTGTTAACGAAAGACGTTGCAGAAGTCATATACGACCACCGATGAGTGTTAGGACTAATTAGTGCAACTAAAATTCAAATCAATACGAAATATCACAGTCAATTTAGAACGATTTCATTAATTAAAATATTAGACGAGCGAAACGAGTCTCATTTTGTGAACCGTTTTTTCCAAAATCTACACTAACTGGAAATGTGAAATTTTGTATGTCCACGTAGAAATCCATGAAGTGCACAATCATATTTTCAACACTTAAAACTGTGAAGTTTACAAGAATTAAACTTCTGAAATCGAAATAAAAACTTGTACTTTCTAACAATCCTACCTTCAATCTTAACATTAAATACCTTCAATCTTAATATTAGGCTACATATACCGGTATTTTTTGTTACGCAAATTTTCGGAAGTGATTTTAATTGTGCGCGAACCTACTCAAAACCAGGCATTTTGCTAGTTTATAATCCATAGCAGATCTCTGTAAACCATTGGTAAGTGGCTAACAATTACGTTCATATTTTCTATTAGATCATAGAAACAATTTGAATTAATTAGCATTAACTTTTTGCAGCAATCTACTACAAAAAGAGCATGTTTCATTGTATCGGCATCTAACAGTAGTTCAGTAATTTAAGAAATGTGGAACTGATGGAATTTCAAACACTATAAATTTTCCATTTTCGGAGGAACAAAAAAAACAAACAAAGCCAAAAAGCCGTATGAAGTTGTTCAATCAGGTTAATTTTAATCATAAAAATTCAAGCTTGCGCCAATTAGTAGATTACTAAACTGACTAATATATCAATATATATTGTCATCTTCTCTCTCTAGTTTCTCTACAAGGACGACACAGAAAAAAATTTCAAATAGAAAAGATAAATCGTTTCTTGTCCTTAAATAAGCAAGCCAAGTTTCAAGAAGAAGTATCCAACGGTTTAAAAGTTATTAAGGGGTCATACAGGCAGACTCAATGACTTGATGAATTTTATTGTCCTAGGAAAATTGGCTAAAACAAACTAATTTTATAATTAACATACGTCAATTTTTCAATGGTGAATTTTTTAGTAAAATACTGTTAATTTCCAAATGAAAAAATATCTAAAGCGGCTTAAATAATATTTGTATCTCTTTCAGGAAACTGTACTTACCTAGATCCTTTGTAAAGATGAATGTAATCATATTGATAAGTCACTGGATGGAAGCGAACACACGTATATTGCTCAATATACCTCATCGCTGCAGCGATATTATTAATGACGTTATCTTTAAAAAATAGAAAAAAAAAACTTTATTGTTTCTATATGAAACACGATTACATTTAGAGGATATTTATAGAAAAAACATGAATAAAAAAACAGAAATAAGAAATAATATTTTAAAATTTATATTATACACCCTGTAATTTAAAATATTAAAAAAAAAATAAGTGTTAAAAAACCCGTAGAAATTGTTATCAAGGAACATATGCTTTTTATTTGAAAGAATTTGTTCTTTATTATATTTGTTATCTGAATAACTTATAAATTCTTACGCAAGGATGGATGAATGGAATAAGGGACATATCCATTGGGTCAAAGCTGGTTTGGGTTATTCACCGCATTGCGTTTCTGTAAATAAAGCAAATAGTACTATCAATATTACTGTCTGGTAATACAACCCTCAAAGCATTAGTAAGTTTGAAGGGTTTCTGTGGAGTTTGAAAATATATTAATCCTTGATTGTAAGATATTAACGTGCTTTGATACGAAATATATTTTTAAGCAGCCATGTAGACACTAATTGATAAGATGAAAGAAATAATAAAATTAACACTCGCACGACGTTTCAGGACTCCTTATTACGAGGCCTTTTTTCAAGTGGACTCGTAAAATGGAGTCCTAAGCATCGTGTGAATGTTAATTTTATTATTTCTTTTATCTCATTAATGGTGACTACATGGTTGCTTAAAAATATAAATAAATTAATTTTGTTAACACCAGAGTGAGCATTTATGTAACGACGAAGTTTTTGTGTAGCTAAAGGGCGTTTCACATGGATCCGAAAATCGGACGGTCGGATCCACGAATCGGAAGTATTCTCTTTCACATGGCCACAAAACGTCGTCTACATGAACGAGTTGAATGTTACATGTCGTGTAGACGATATCGGAGAGAGTTTCGTGGCCATGTGAAAGAGAATACATCCGATTCGTGGATCCGACTGTCCGATTTTCGGATCCATGTGAAACGCCCTTAAGTCTTTATAAACGATGAAAAGCTTTTGCCACTGGCATTGCAGTAAATATTGTGTCTAAGCTATCAGCTTAAGGATACAGAAACTTTTTCTAGAATATTTTACAGATTATGGAAAATTGTCAATTATATCCAGATTTGGCCAAAGAAGGTTAAGTAGTATTAATATTTATTTATTTTATTGTACTTTTGCCTATTAAGGATTTCAGATGTATTTTGATCAGGTTTATTCACTGAATTCAAGAACCATCTAGAAAAAGTTTTCTTTTTGAAGGAAGAAAGTATTTAAAAAAAAAAAAGGCTAAGTTCTATTTACTCTCCCAAACGTTTAAAAGTGAATTAAAATTCAAATAAAAAATGGATATCGATCACAGATATTACGACAAAAGCTTTCTTGTTTACTATATCTACAACCCTCTAACCGTGATAACAGAAATTCCAGCCGTTTAGATTTAGCCTGGCGGTTAAAGGTGCGGCCTTCCATGAGGCAGATGCGTCGGAACCTCGGTTCGAATCCCGGCGTCGGCATGGATGCAGCTTTTCTCTTCTGTATTTCTTCCGTTTCCGTGGGTTTTAAGCACATTTCACATGGATCCGAAAATCGGACAGCGGATCTAAAAATCGGACGTGTTACATTTCACATGGCCACGAAATTCTCTCTGACGTCGTCTGTACGAACGATTTGAATGTTAAAATATTGTCGCTGGCACATCTAGCTGGATTGGTCGTCCTTGTGACGTAGTACGAAGACGATTTTCTGAACCAATCAGTGATGAGATTTTCTGTAGTCCCTTAATCCTCTGCGAAAGCAATGGCGGGAATTATTCATTGAAAACATGGCGTCAAGCGAGCATTCCTTCCTGCCAGTCGAGCCATCAGCGGCAGCCCTAGCTTGTTTTCAGGGGAGCGAGATATTATATTGGCAGGCCTTTAATATTTCTGATAAGATTTTAGTCTTTCTTTTTCATTGGTCATCACGAATTTTGGCGCTCACTCTGATCCGGGGCCTGGAACGCCGCTCTTCACGCCAAATGGTAGGTCTGCCACTGGAACCCATCATCCCCTTTCATTTTCAAGAAGTCGGTGCCAATGCAGCAGTGCAATTGTGAGTATTTGTAAAAATGTCATATACTTTTATTTAACATTTAGAAAACGAGAACACGAAATTGGAGTTTACATTTTCAGTTGTTTTATTCGCTTCGCGCCAAAGAAAGTAATTTCCGCTTCCGTTTAAGACCCGGATGTTAACGCCATTTCCTTGTGAAAAATTATCTACGATTTCGGAGTTACGTGAAATGGCTTCTGAAAACCACTCAGAAGGTAATCTGTACGATGAATTTATCGTCCGATTTTCTGTCGTACGACTTACCTTGTGAAATGTGCTTAAAGCCCCCTCCCATGGTGTTCCCTAGGTAATTCTGGCAGTCAGACAATCGCATTGATCAGGAGATCAATGGCTATTTAATGCAATAAGTAATTAGTAAAAATGGTTTATACATATTTCAAGGGGAAAACTTTAAATTGCGCATAACTAAGAATTACTTACAACTCAGGTTTAACTTTATTTTTAATTAAACTTAGATAAGAAAACTCGTAATAAACATTTATATGTTAGGTACATAGTTTTGAACATATGATAGGCATAACTGTAAAACTGTCAATTTCGAAATACTGTATTCATTTTCAAAGAGGTTTTCTGATTTCGTGTTTTAAGAAACTTTAAGGGATTGAATAAAATACTGTATATCCATTATTATTAATTGAATCGCAAATGTGAAAAAGGTACTAAGTCATAGAAATACCAAACTGAGAAAACCCAAAAAAACCTTCCACATTCAAAACTAGAGCCAGCAATTAAAAATCCATTGGTGTGGTGTGAAACGACTGTGAAGCCGACCCATGCCTGTCATCTGCTTATTTTTAGGTCAGTATGCAAATATATAAAGACTTAATTAAAAATTTCGACTTAGTACCTTTTTCCAGATTATGGATGACTTAGGTACCTTTTTCCATGTTTTGCAATTATATTGTCACATTTTGCAGTTAAAAAAAAAATGTTTTATTACAATTTTTTTTTTTAGTACAAACCTTAATCATATAAGTTACATATATATGTTATATATAGTATCATATGGCAATGTAACACTACTGCAAAAATAATGAAAAAATGTAAAACAGTATTCAATTTTTTGATCTCCTGAGTCTCCTAGAAAAGCCTGATTTAGTACCCATTTAACCTAACTGGCGGGTATGGTTTTTCTTATAACCTGGGTAATTTCACATCTGTATTTCAAGCAGAAATCTTTGCAATTCTTGCTTGTGCCGGCATCTGTTTGGACAGAAACATCAGGAATAAGAATATTTATATTTTTTCTGATAGCCAGGCAGCACTGAATGCTCTGAATCAGTGCCGCATTACTTCTAAGATCGTTTTCGATTGCCTCAAAACTCTGTCTTTACTGGCACAATTCAATAAAGTTCGTCTTTTTTGGGTGCCAGGACACAGTGGTCATGAAGGCAATGAGAAAGCCGATTCCTTCGCTAAGGAAGGCTCGGAGATGACCTTTATAGGTCCGGAACCTGTTATTGGCTTATCCAATAACATGATTAGGAAGATCTTTCTTAAGAAAATGAGAGCGCTACAGCTCAAGCTATGGCACAGGCTTAAGGGACAAAGACAAGCCAAGATGCTAATTCAAGGACCAAACAATAAACGTTCCTCCGAACTTTTAATGTTACGGAAAAAGGAACTTGGTATTGTTGTTGGTCTACTTACTGGGCATTGTCGTCTCAATAAGCATTTATGGCTTTTGAACATAAAAGACAACCCAGTCTGTAGGAGATGTGATTCAGAAGATGAGACTTCCTCACACATCTTATGCAACTGTGAATATTACACAGCGCTAAGACACAAAATCCTAGGATCTTTCTTCTTAGAACCAAAGGATTTGATTAAGGTCCCTATAAACAAACTACTGGCATTTGCCGTAGCTACTGGTCTTTTTGGGGATTAAGGTTGGGGAAAGTACAATAGACCTTAGGTCGCGGTGCTAGGTATAAATTTACCACCCATCTTTTACATTACATTACATTACATTAGTACCCATTTAAATGTTGCATGGGGTGAACACAATTGAACCCATTTTCAGTCCTAACTCAAAATGTACAAAAAGCTGACTTAGTACTTTTTTCACATTTGCGATTCAATTACAGTTCTAAGATAAATAGAAAGTAAAGACTCACTAAATTTTAAGTAAAATGTTCCATTACATTGTTACCCACTTTTCCATATCTGCAAATTTTCCTTTTTGTTGACGGCTGTGCTTTACAGATTTTGAACCTAACTTTCAACATAAATTGACTCCTTCTTACTAATGACTGCACATAATGTAGTGTAACTTATATTTAAGCTACTCGCTATTTCTGCTTTTGATTTTTGTGGTTGTGGGTATACCGAACACTTCTCACTTTTTCCTCTAAAGATAAATTTTATTCCTTCTACAACCCATGGTTGCAACAGAGAGACTGAAGTGAATGAAGGGAACAGGTATTTCATCAGTGCGAAAATTCATTCAGTTTTTATCTCTGACGACCTTTCATTAAATGCCACCAGAAACCTCATGAACGCGATGATTGTATATCGATACGGAACGCCGAGTTGTATATTGGTGCACCTGGGGAATATCTATATTTAAAAATACGTACAATTCAATCTCATTTTCAAAAATATACACATATAAAGGCGAATTATGTGTAACTCAGTTACGTCTATCTTAAATACAATTTTCGCCAGGACCTACAAACAATTACGCACAAACCAGAACTACTACAACTGGGTTACGTATAAACCAGTTTTTACTGCATATACTTTTTTTTTTTTTCCTCTTAATTTTTTTTTTCTCAATATCCGCATGGGTTTTTTTTTTCTTATTTTCCTAATTTTTTTTTCTTTTTTTCCTAACTTTTTTTTTCGGTATTTTAATGTACTTCCTTTTTTTTATTATTTTATTATTATTATTATTATTGGGCGCCCTTCAATTTGTGCATTAGACAAAATTATATTCACTAGTTTTTAATGGCGCCGTAGTCAATGAGACTATATTGTATATGTAATATATATATCTATACTGATAATTCTAAAATAGTAATAGAATATTAGGAAAGACTAATGAAAATCTCCATGCACAATTGCTCAGCCTTCGTACATGCAGGAAATAGGTAAAAGAAATATTAATTCTGTAACTCGAGTACTATTAATTTCTTATCTTGGTCAAATTGATATAAAAAATTTCAAGGAAAATCGATAGATATCTAATGAAATGCAATTGCAATCAATACAAAAGAGTGTCTGTTTCACTATTTTTTAAGTTTTCTAATTTTTAATGTGAATTAACTCAATAAACAATATTTCTGTGTAGTAATTGCAAAATATTAGAATTGAAGACATATTTACCGTACGGCTTCTTTGTGGAACCTCATCCTGCATGAATTCTATAGTAAGTAAACCCAAATATCAATAAAATATGAGCAAAATTCATTATATAAAATGCCAATTTCAGTCTTAATTACTTCAACAAACAAAAATTTTCGGAATTTTTATTACAGATATGATTACGGTTAAAATATCTAATACTATGAAACAAAAGGAAATGGGATAGAATGTATTAAGAAGTAAAACCTTCATATATTTTTTCTGTATTGAATCTACAAAAAAATTTGGTTTATTGTCTTTTTTTAACATATTTAAATCGTTATTTCATCAATGAAGCTAAATTCTAAATGAAACTACTAAATACATTAAATCAACATAAGTCACTCACCAGCATTGGGGATGGGATGACCAGATCCTTTCTTTACTTCATTTAGATTTTCTAAATTAAATAAAGAAAAGAAAACTATGTATATATATTACATAGGTACCGTCGCTTCGCTCCGGAACTCTTGCATGTATCACATTAAAAAAAAAAAAAACCTTTATTTATTTAGCAAATTAATATGGAGATCGGAGAATACACGACTTCCCAGCTCGTTGTGGGCTTCTTCGCTTAACTCGGGTGTATTGCGCGTTGGCACTCACACGGGGGTTGCCACAAAAACACTTCATTTTTGCATGTATCTTCCAAACGCAGAAACGTTTGTTAATAAGTGATATACCGTTCGATAGAACATTCAAATACCAACATTGTCTCAATATAATGTTCTCTTCCAACTTTTACACTTTTCGTTTAAATTGAGAAAAAGTCAAAATTTGACCCTTTAAAAGACGCCATCTTGGAAACCAAAAACTTTTTTCGAAAGATTTTTATAGCATTTTGTTTGTCTTAAAAAGCTCTACATTTTATCCATTTGTATGACCAATCTATCTCTTATGGTTTGGTCACAAAATTGGAAAAACGAATGGTCTTATGACAATGACAGACAGAATAACGCTTTTATGTAATATAATATGGTGAAAAAGACTTCCTTAAAATCTTGTACATTTCATTAAAAAAAGTACAACATATTATTCTATCAATTCTTCTTTATTCAACGACATTTCGTCGTCTTTTACAGAAGACTTCATCAGGTTATTAATTCGAGGATAAGAACAGATGATTCTTTCCCTTTTTCTCTACTGAATTCGTTAATTTTATATTAATACCTTTTTAATCTGACAACAGATTAAAATCTAATACATAATATCTGTGTTAAAATAATAATTCAATCTATTTACTTTCTGTAATATTCAATAATAACTAACATCCATATCAGGACAAATAAACAACACCCTTAATATTCAATAATTAACATCTATAACAATACAACACAAATAATGTGTGTTAATAATATTCAGTTTTCCAATAAAATAATAATTCAATTTATAATTACCTCTGTACAAACAATTAATACCAATAATGTCTTACAAAAATCTCTTTTTCTTTATTTTTTATATAACTTTTAAAATATTCATATCCTATTTCACTAATCTTTAAATTTTTTTTCATATTCATGCATGGAATCCTGTGCACTACAAATGATTCTACCATTAATCTAGTTCTTTCATCTTCAATATAAAACAAAATATCTACTGTAGGGTCTCCTTTAAGCCCATCTGCCCAATCTGATATGAATTCTTTTGAATTTGTAAATACAGTCGGACCTCGATATACGGTCATCCCGCATATAAGGTCACTTTTGTCTGTGATTTCAGTGCCACAGTGATTCAATTCCAAGAATTTTTCCATGGGTACAATCTTTTATCGGCGTCATTTCTCCTACTGACGGAGGGGAGCTTTTTCACAAAGCACTTCATTCCCTCAAATTGTAGCAAAAATGATATTCCTATATCTGTGTTAATACAAGATCTCAGAAATCGCGGCTGTGCTATAGAAAGGCTGTGCTATAGTAAATATGTGACAATTGATGATGAAATTGGTACCACTCCTCAAGCTTCGATTTCAGAAATTGTTCGCAAGTTTTAGATTCCAATGCATTAGAAAGTGAAGCGGTGACACAAGCAGAAGCGCTCAGAGCATTAAATTTTCAGAAACTACAAAACTTAGAAAACATTATACAAAAGGTGAAACCAAAATCGCGACAGTCCTGTAATATGGATTATTTTAATTAAGGTCAGTTGTACATCAGTACTTTGCTTCAGCGTACTAGTACTATTTGTATACAACTTTATTCCGAATTAAAATTTTTAAAAAATAATTTCTTTCTGATTCCGTTAATTTTAATTGGTTCAACTAAATTAAGAAATTATAACCTAATAAACTGAAATTTTTGTACGTATTAAATTTTACAAAGAATTATACTGTATTTATATACTGCTTTATTGACAAATGCGTATGAATCGATTATAAGGTCATCCCGCTTATAAGGTCACTTTCACGAGGTCCCAAGGGGTGACCTTATAACGAGGTCTGACTGTATTAAGAATTTTTATGTAAGAAAGTAAGAGGATTTGCAGTATTTTTTCAAATCCTACTCAAATTGGAAAACTATTTATTTTATTTTTTATGATTATTGTGTTCAGAAATGCAGAATAATATCATTTCCCTGGATTTGCCAATATCCATTAAGAAATGGTGGTTGAAATGCATAATGTTATTATCTATAAACCGTGTATTAACGTAAGTCACTCACCAGCATTGAAGATTGGAAATCGAGATATTGTATGCACAATTTCATTTTCTAAATAAATAAATAAATAAATAAATAAATAAATAAATAAATAAATAAAACTTTATAAAAAGCTTAGTAATGTTAAGGACTGGAATAAGTATTAATCCATATTAGAAAATATTAGGTTTTTCTGCTCGCTATTGAGGATGCTTACATTTCATTTTGAATCGACATTGGTCAACCGTAAGTCACAAAGGCTAAACCGTTCATTTTTGTTCGGCTTTCCTGCCCCATACACCCACCCCACACACGACGGACACGCGACCTTGGATTCCGAGATAATTTTCTCAGTCAGCAGCGAAGCCACTAAAAATTGTACGGGTTGCTATGACAAAATAAAAGAAAGATTTTTCTAAGTTGAAAGCCCGGAAAAAAGTTTCTAGCCTTTAATCTCGTCTTTGACAGGTCTTTTGCTAGTTTAACATAAATCTACATAATAAGCGCGAACGTTTATTTGTTTGATTGTTACTTTGCCTATCGGTCTCGTTGTGTGTTTGTTTTGAAACAACTTCGCCATTTCTCAACAGATCTTTAACAAATTTGGCAGGGAGTATCACATGCATCCCACAGCAATGAATGAACAACGAAAACCCGGATCCGGAATAAAGGGGGGGGGGGGGTGAAACTTTCTTGAAGTGTTCGTATATCCCACTCTGAAACCATCTGAGTGAGAAGCACGAAATTTCATATGTGTCTTCTTTATCAAATTCGAAAAAAA
>JAFIDM010065120.1:0-10576 GCA_023159025.1 Thereuonema tuberculata
TACATTGTGGGTACTTTAATAAATAGTGAAAAAAAAGAAAAAAATAATAATAGAATAAATGTTAAAAGAACAGTGAAAGAATTAATATAAATATTTGTATATACATTACATTGTGCGGCGCTTAACCTTAACCTTGTGCTGAAAGATGCTGTTGAAAGAAAGAGAGATTTGTCAGTTTTTTAAAGCCGTCCAAAATGTATATTGCTTTTTTGGTCATAGCATTGTTCGCAGGGAGGAGTTAAAAACAATGTACCAGAATGCTTAACCGCATATTCTGTGATATTTTGAAATGTCTAATTCTGACTAGCAAATAAATAAAGGAAAGGGATGAAGCAAAGCAACTAAAGAAAAAGCTAGAATCTTTCAACTTTTGTGTTACTCCTATTAATACAATTTGAAGTTTTAGGGTCCCTTAATATCGTATCAAAGTGTGAGACCGTACATCTGTTATCTGCCGACGAGTTCCTGGGAAATTCTCTTCATAAAGTCATCGAGATCCTTGGAAGATTTGGAGAAATAGTTTCAGAGGCTTCAGAGATTTGTGGACGTTGGGGAATATCTCAAAGGTTTCGCCAGAGTAGGATTAAAGAAGTGAAAAAAAAACCAAAACAATTTCAGTTATGTGAAGACGAGAGGTTACAAGAGCCAGAATCCTGTTTTATAGTAACAGTGTCCTGCCCAATGATCGATACTTTATACACTAACTTGATAACCGTTTTCAGGAAAGCTGTTCTTGACACTTATCAAAGTATTTCAGCCTGAATTTCTTGTCAACGCTAGTGAAAAAGAGGTCCATGACAAAGCAGTTGATTTTGTTAGAAGGTTTCCGGATGATCTGTCTCAAACATTTCCATCTCAGATATGTTCAGTTAAAACTTCATTTAAAAACAAACTTGAAAGAGGGTGAAGGAATTTGCAGATCTGTTAATAATTGATAACAGCTTACTTTCTCCAACTTATCCTGATCTGTGTACAGCATGTATTATGTACTTGACAGTTCCTGTGACCGTAGCTAAGGCCGAACCGTCATTTTGAAAACTGAAATTAATCAAAAATTACTTACGAAGCACTACGGGACAGAAAAGGCTCAGCAATCTTGCTTTCCTTTCAATTGAAAATGATAAGAGCTCAACAAATTAACTTTCATAAAGAAATCAATGATTTTGCTTCTAAAAAAAGTTAGGAACAGAAGTTCAGTTAAGCAGAAGTTCATGTAATGCAATGTTTTCAGCTAAACCTCAATCTGTGTAGACTTTGGATTTTCCTTATGAAATATATACATTTTTAAACAATTTGCTTTTGTCTCTTTTAAGATTTGCTTTTTTAAAACTTGCATTATTATTTCAATTATCACTTTTAAGATAAACCTTGCAATTCTTCAAACGAGTCATGCAATTAATTCTCTCCCTTAATTGTTTCTGTCTTTTATCTTAGTAATCGAATGCATTGTACATTATTGTATTGGTTCAATATAATAAACAATTTGTAAGATAATTTGATTTTACAGTAGTAATATTGTAACTCTGTAAATTTTATATTAAACTCAGTGTAAAAAGTCAAAATGTGCTGTTTCTGTTTTAAATTCCCATTCTATTCATATAAGAAAAAAAATAGCAACCATATTAAAATAAAATGGCTTACTAAATGAAAGTTGTGTAATGGTAAGGGGAGGGGGGCCCCATAATTACTTGTTGCCCCGGGGCCCCCAATCCTCTAGCTACGTCCCTGATCCCATCCACTTTTTCCAGAGCTCATTTTGAAAAGGGATGGGAGAGGTGGAGACTTAAATGTCCCTTAGTTTAGAATAGGACTAAAATTAAAATTTAATTGTTCAATCTGCCAAAATTCGTCCAGTCAGTATTGAAGTGCTTACGAAAACAAAAAGATAAATGGACCAACAAAAATGAAAACGTTTCAGGAGACTTGCTTAATTAATTTTTAACTGATACATTTATCACTGATAAATTAATTAATTAAACACGTTTGTGTTTGAAAAAAAAAACCCAAACGGGTTCTTCATGGACAAAAAAGAAACTGAAAACGTAGCAAATGTTTTTGGTTTCACTTATACTGTAATTGACTAAAATAATAGACGTGCGGGTGGATATTTATTAATCTTCTCTGCATTGAGACGAATCTGACTATTAGTCAAGTTATAACGTTATAAATTTTCAAAACAAGTAGCCTTTCTCTGCTGTACGATAATGGTAGGAGACAATTTCGTTTTATTAGAATGTCGGTAGATTACCTTTATAAACAATGGGCGAGATGAAATTCTTTACCAAGTGACATCTTGGAACAGCTGTTTCACGCTCATTTGTCATTAGTGAGTTTTTTATTGTTCATTTTTTCTCCTGAGGCACCACTGCGCTTCCGAAGATTATCTTTGTATTAGAATAAATAACCCATATATCGAGGGCTCTATGACATAAAGGCCTAAGTGACAAAATCTCCATTCCGAGTTATTAAGGGTTTTATGTTTGTATTGCCTTGTAGTTCTATGGAAGTAGCTTTTTATGGAAGCAGAATTCTACCAGTTGCAATGAAATTTTCAGTTAGGTCTCTTTTTCATATGAAAGATATGGTTCTCGGATTTCACTTAAGACATGTAACTCAATTTTTACAAAAATGTCACTTAGGCCTTTATGTCATTTAGCCCTCGATATAATCTAATACAAAGTTTATTAAAACTTATAAATATCCCTTATTTGATCTGATCTTTCAGAAACTGAATCGATTTTATTTGTTATCGTAAAGTTTTTCAAATTCAGTTTCATCCGAGTTCAAATCGAGTCCAATCTTAAAAATAAAAAAAAACAAAGTTAGTGTTTGATTGGGGGAAAAAACTGTGTGAAAGTTTATATCAGATACATAGTTTTCTGATTCTGTAAGTGGGGTTAAATCTTTGTTCTTTTTTTAATGTATTTTTAAGTGATTACAAAACAGGAGAGGGTCAAGATTTTATTTCATATCTTTTCGACAAAAGCTACAATGATTTGCTTGCCTGACTTCAATAGAGTGATGTTTTACTTATTATTTTCCATTTTCTAGGCCAGTCAAATCGTACAAAAAAAAACCGTGAAAAAGTACTTCTGCCCTTTTCTGGCATGGAAAGATAAAGTTGTTGGGCGTCATCCAAAGATATCCACGGCTGGTTGATGTGGCCACCATTTTCCTGTAGCCTGATGCCACTCAAGAAGAAATAGTCGCTGCTGGAAATAAACTTCTTTTTGCTTTGTATGGAGGAGGAGTCACCAGCACTCTTCACATTCTCCGTTATGAAATCTTCGTGCGATCAGCTGCCAACGCCAAGGTTCACCCAGCTCGTCTGCCCCAACTGAAGAGGCTGCAGCTCAAATGCATATCGAACATACCACCAGGTTCAGGAGTGTTCGGGGATAGAAAAAGAACAAACAGGGGCTGTTACCTGTGACTTCCACAAACCCTCAAACCCTCTAAAATTCATATCATGCAAGTGCAGCAAACGGTGCAATGGACGAGGTTGCACGTGCCAGACAGCAGGGCTACAGTGCTCTGTTCTCTCATTTCTGTCGGAGCAAGTCATGCCAAAATCTCCCCACAAAGTGAAATAGGGGACTCTGACAACGAAGAATACATGACATCTTTCCCTTTGGAGATGTTGTCACAACAACAGTTGTCTCATGAAGATAATAAACCGGGAACCTCCAAAATTTGTAATTTTTTATAACATTTTACTATTGTTTGTAACATAATAAATATCAATACTTAACTTTTTACTTTTTTTTCTTTCACCTAATGCCCACAATTTCATGTTAGCAGTGTTTAGATTAGGCCCATATCTTAAAAATCTACTTCGCAATGTTTCATTTTTTAGCGATTGCAAGAGAATTATATGGTCTACTGACCCCGTTTTGCACTTAAATGAAAAGTAATTAAATGTGCTAAAACTAAGTTTCGTATAACTTTTATTGTAGGATGAGTGGTTGTGCCGCAATTAGGCTGAAAGCTAAAGCGAAACTGAATTTTTGGAAAACATGCCAATTTTTGAAGTGCCGTATCTCAAAACCTATTTGACATACGAAGATGTGGGTGGGCTTAAATTGTCAAATTTAATATACTTTAAAAATACGCATAGTTTGTGAGTTAAACTACAAAAACTTTAAAAAGTCTTGAAATTTTGCAGTTTTTCACGTGTTACGCAGCTAGCACAACTTTGTTTTGCTTGCAAAGTTTCACACTTCCCTAACAATTCCAAATAACACACCACAAATTTTTTTTTTTTTATTTATATTAATGATTTTTTAATACACAAGACCAGTCCTACTAGGTGACATAAGAGCACCTATGTTGTAGGTATTGGTAATGAGTCTATACATTGTGTAACATCTACAACAGTTTCACAACAAATCAATGATAAATCTCAAGGAAGAAAAAAAAAAAAACACAGAGAACTAATACTACAAAATTTAAAAATACGACTTATAGAATTATATTTATTATGATGAGTTGTTTCATCACGATATATTATGTTACATAGTCATCAAAAGAAAACAAGCAATTTTTTTTTTATTTTATTTTTTTAGACTTAGGCTTAAATTTGAATTTATTTTATTATTTTACTTTTTTTTTTAAATAGATATACTTGTGTTAGGAATATAAGTGTTATAGTTGCTGATAGTTACGTATACTTCATAGTTAACATGGTTAATTAAGATTAAGATTAAGACTTATTTTTTCCTTAATTATGTCGGATATTAACTGATCTTTTAATTGTTAAATATTTTTGAAATTTTCTAAATTATATATTTCCCAATTTAGTTGACTAAATAATTTGTAATTAATTTGGTTTTCCATCCTTTGACCAAAATTATTTTTTAATTTAGTGTTGTTAAAAATTCTTAGCCAGTTGTATCTAGTTGTTTTTCCGTCATTAAAATTGTTTTTTGCTTTTATTACTTCAAAGATATTTCTCAAAAAGATAAAGATATAGATAAATCTTTCTTTAAAGGATAAGATTTTATATTTTTTCCTTACATTATTTTTTACCAATAAGCTTTTTTTGTTAAAATTAATGGAGACACTATTGAAAATTTTCAATATTAATTTATTAATATTTAGCAATTGTTGTTTATTTATAAAAATCCAACATTCAATGCCGTAGTTAAGCACCGAATCAATTAGTGATTTGAAAATAATTAATTTCTGTTTAAAAGGGAATAAATGTTTTATGTGAAAAAAAGAGATATGTATAGGTGTGTAGTTTTTGAATAACAAAATTATAATGCACTTCCCAAGTAAATTTCTCGTCCAGGACCTAGATATTTTTGTTGAGTTAATAACTCAATTTTGTTGCAGTTGCAACTGTTGACATCTATGTCGTCGAGATGCAATTTGCTGCAGTTATTATGAAGTAAAAGAAAACAATCATTATTTAAGATTTTGTTTTTATTTTTGATTATCATAACTTTTGTTTTCTTACAATTAATTTTCATTTTGTTGTTTATTGCCCATTTAGTTATATTATTTAAATCATTCTGGAGGAAATTATAAGCTTGTTGTTGGTTTTTATCACAAGACATAACATCGTCAGCATTGTCACACAAAAAAAAATATCTTAAAATATTAATAAAAAAAGATTTAAAATCAATTGATCAAGGCGATCCCTTATCAACTGGCGGGAAAATATTAATAAAAGGTAAAATACCGAGAATCGGATTAAATTAATATCTCTGCTACCATTCCGTTTTAAAGGATTACGAACAACCTGTAAGATATGATAAACTAAGGATAAATAAGCAACTTTATCACACAAAGTTTAAAACAAGAAGACAAAAACTTTAATCACATAATAAACACAATAATAGGTAGGAAAACACATCCAGTAGATTCTTACTTTCACACTGTTTTTGACCAAAGGTATGATTAACTAAATAGATGGATTAGCATAGATTAAAAAGTTTTCTCAATTAAGAAAAGTTCGAAAGAAACACAGTCAATTAAACGATAAGGAGATGTGAGACTTGTCAGCACACTTCGTGTATAGTCAGAGTTGATAGGCTTACCAAAGTATCTCTGCGAATGTTCTCGTTGTTCACGACGCACTATGAGATCTCATTTTTGCACCTAACTTGCACACGAATTCACACTACGCCCATTAGTCCGAAAGTTTCACTAAAACACTCCACAGGTCTGGCACACTGAAGCATCGGAAAATACTTATCACTGTCGCAGAATTGTTCCGGAAAATCACAGGCCGGATGGTCGCTCCGTCCCCCGGGGAGAGCAGCTTCTGATGCTCGCAAATTCCCGTGGCGGACGACGTCCTGAGCACGCAGATTGTTTCGGCGATCACTTCGGCGACCGGTGAAAGTTTCGCATGCTGCTGCCTTCCTAGCGTCGGCGTCGAGCGGGTTGGTTGCCTGTAGAACCACGTCAATAGGAGACGGTTGCACGGCGTTATCCGGGCGGACTCGCTGTCGGATCGGGCGCCGTTCCGCCTTGTCCAGCGGGTTCCCCACCAAACAATCACATCGACATTCTTGCATAGGCTATTCTTGAGCAGTCGAGGGTAAAGCACACCCTGTGTAGATACATTGTCTTTCTCCAGGCTTATCGTTCTCACACAAATCCTTGCTTAAGAGGAAGAATAACGTAAAAGTTAAAAATAAAAACTAAAGTGAGAATAAAGTTATTTAAAGTCGGAGATTACATTCTTGTTCGACTTAGTGGCTTAACGACTCCGACACCAACTATTAATTATTCTGAAAATAAAATAATTGAAAAGAATAACTGATTACGTCACCAAAACACACAAATTTAGCCAATAACGGGACAGGCGACGAAGAGACGGGTAAGCTACAAGGGAGAAGTGATTGACAGGCCCAAAGACAATGTAAAGGAAAGCAACAGGAAGCTCTCAAATAAACAGAGTAGCAAAGAGAAGCAAGGGGGGCAAAGGGTCAACTAAAGGAAACGAAACGCAAGACCACCGGAGAAAGATAAACATGAATGAAGGAATAGAGTCTAATGCAAAAGGAATTCGCAAAAATCAAAAATAAGAGTAAAACAGTGAGAAAGATGGCGAAAAATAAAGAGATGGAAAATAAAAGAGCAAAAATAAACAAAAGACTAAAAAAATCGTGACAGCATAAATATAAATGTTTGAGAATTTAATACAGTTACTAATGTGAGTTAATGTATAGATTAAAAAATAAAGGTCCCAGGCTGGAACCCTGAAGAACACCGGCTTTAATATTGTATAATTTACTAAAAATGTTATCATAGTTTTTTATTAACTTATATATGTTGCCTCTTAGGCCCATTGCATATAACTTTTGTAGAAGTAGATTGTGATCAATGTTATCGAAGGCTTTGCTAAAATTCAGCTTTAAATTGCGTTTTGCGTTTTTAATGTACAATTTAACTGGCCTTTTCTGTCGCTTTATTCTGTGAACTCTAGATTCTGTTTAAAATCCTTCTCTACGAAAAATGGATTGTTCAAAAATAAAAGTAATATTTAGTTAATTTATCTCGGGAAGATGTAATAAATTAAATTTTCTCAGCATGGTAAGATATATTAAATTGAATGTAGACTGCCAGAAATTCGGATACAATGTTTTCCTTTAATAAATTAAGAAACTTAATAATAAAAAAATTAATAGAACATATTCAAGTAAATTTGACAATTTAAGGTACAATACTCAAGAGTAAGAATGATAATTGTTAAGATAAAGAAAATTTTAACCATTACTGTGATGGAGAGGAATAATTCATTAATGAAAACAAGATATGTAACTAGTTTAACAAGTTTTACTTTTGTTCTTCCTTACTTAGATCACTCCAAGTTCCTTTAAGTGCTCCCCCCTGATTAGCTATGACTTTTCTAGCTAAGTGTTGCTGGTTCATTTTACCGTACGGATACAGAGGTCTCTCGAACCGTGCAGTCAGGAATTTACATCTGTATCCCGTCTGGAAAATAGCCAAATAAAAACAAGCTAATCTAATATAAGGGTTCAGTACTGCTATCTTTGTTTTTCAAATTGAAATTGAATTAAATTGAATTCAAATTGAATAGAATTCCCAAAATGAGGACTTTCCAAGTTATTGTGTCTTAGGTTTTCTCTATATCAGAGTGCCGTCCGTCTTCTCGATGTCCGCTGCTGCTAAGTGATTTTTTTTTCTTATTGTATACACAACACCAGACAATGATCATTTCTCTCATTGGTCAAAATTTTACATTTTACCCCATCTGTGAATCATGACCCTCAACCAAGAACAAAGGTTGACCTTCGGTTAACAACAGTGTTACTAGACGTTTCCCACAACTCATCCTCTTCCATTTGCGAATTCTCGGAACACAAGATTAAACTAAAATTAAACTTAAAATTATTAAAATAAGAACTATAATTTCCTTCAGTTATCCTTATCATTTTCAAATATATACAAAACATGTGTGATCAAATTTAACTTTGTCACAATAACTTGAACATACAAATGTCTATCACTTGTTAAAAACCATAAAATATTTTGGATTCTCATAACAGAAATCACACCAACCAGTTCATTGTTTTCACATGGTAAACTCAGAGAGTTGTTGTTTACATCAAAATGGATGCTGTTCTCAAGAAAGAATCTTATTACTAAAATGAGGAAGCCTACAAGTCATAGTACCTGATTTTGAAACAAATTTTAGTCCTTTTTTCCCATTTCGTGGAGAATCAATAAAGAAACATTCGAAATGAACTTTTTGTCTTCTTCTTGTATTGCCCGATATCTTTCTAAGCCAAAAAGTTGAAGTTGAATTTTCGAAACCAGAGAACGTATATTGCTGCCTGTACTTTTGGTCAAAGTTCGTAAAGTCCAAAAATGCTACAATCGTCTGTCAAAATGTACAGTAGCTTGGGGTTTCTTACCGAAACGGGACAGATGAGGTAGCCCTGTCCAGTATGATAGCTGCAGATGAATAATGACAATTTTTTTATATTATAATAATATTATCCGCTGTTACACCTTTCTTAACCGAAGTGTTACTTTATTATAAAACATACTAACAGTTTTAAATAGTCACTCTGTGGTGGCCACTGCTGTCTTCTGCGAAGACGCCACGAAGAGACCGAGAATATTCTTGCTTCTTTCGGGAACAGGTGCGACTTGCACGGTTGTCTGCTCCCTTGCTCGGATACGTTTTGACTGGACCGGAATGCTCTTGCTTTTCTCAGGAAAACTGGGTGGCTGGCTACACTGACTGATTTCTTCTAAGAGTTCCGGGCTTGTAAGGAACTGAACTGAACTGCCGCTTCTTCTTTAGGCTCCTGCTCAGTAACCATCTGCTGCTCGATTCTCCTGGCTGAAGACAACTCGTAGCTCCCGTCCACAACTGCACTCTGCGTCACTTCTCCTGGTTGGAGACCACTCGCGGCTCTGGGCCACAAAACTAACTTTGCTTCACTGTTCTCCTGGCTGGAGAGCACCTTGCTGCTTGCCGCGAGTACGATCTCTGCTTCACTTCTACTTCTCCGGTTGGAGGAACTCCCTTGTGTGGCTAACTGCCACAAGGCGATTTCCCTGGTCCGACTCGGTATCTCTTTAGAAGACCATTTACAGCCCCTCTCTGGCTTCTGGACGAGTCGAACATCTATACGGAAGCCAGGGTCGGGAGCGTCTACTCCTTAGGAGAGAAGTCGACCCAAACCACAGCTAACAATATTTCAGAATTAACAGAGAAATTAATAAGTTCAACGTCTTTCATGTACGTAGCCAAAACTATAATATCGTTTATACCATTGCCATTCTCAAATATTCATCCAGATCAAAAAGTTTATCAGTTCACTTCTTGTTGCCCTGCTTGTCAAAAATCTTGTGTTAGCTCGAATAGAATGTAAAAATTTATGAATGAATAAAACAATGTCCTTTTTGTGGACTGCTAAAATAACATCCATTATTCTTGTTTTCTCGAGACAAATCAGGTTTTTCCAGTCAACTCCTTGAAAAACCTGTTCACACGAGTGATCAAGATTATCTTTCCCTAACACCAAAACCTCTGGATTTGTATTCGAAGTCTTCAGTGAATGCAGATCGAGAGAATTGTGAACAGTGGTATGCAAGCAAATTTCCTTTAGTAAATCCTGTGTTTTAAAGTAATCCTAGGCTGTTTTAGAGCTTGTACTATTTAATCAATGGATGTATTTCCAGGATGATTACATTAGCAGGGAGCTGCAGTATTTCCATTACTTTCTTTGCAGTTACAAACCCATAAAGCAATGATAACGAGGAGAAAGTCATGACTTTGATCAATCTTCATTGATTTATTATTCGATCCATTTCTTGATTTTTTTTTATTTCACTTCTAAGAAAAAATTCTTCCTCGTTGTAAATCTGACCGAGTGTTCGAAATATTTCATGCTCTATAGTTGTATTTTGTAAATCCTCTGCTAGATCCAAAAGTTCTAAGAAGTTTTCTCTACAGCGTTGGAATATGAGAACTTCCTTATAACTGTAAATTCCAATGAATTGCATTAAATTGCGGCTATGAGCACATGCATCACAGAACAAAAAATCCAACTTTATAAATGTTCCAGTGTAGGATATATTTAGT
>JAFIDM010065121.1:0-10575 GCA_023159025.1 Thereuonema tuberculata
ACCACTTGACTTAATTCGTAAAGCGGGTCGTGGCACGAAACCTTTTGATCAAATTCGTAAAGCGGGTCCTGGCACGAAACGACTTGACTGAATTCATAAAACGGGTCCTGCCACGAAACCACTTGACTTAATTCGTAAAGCGGACCCTGGCACGAAACAGCTTGACCGAATTCGTAAAGCGGGTCGTGGCACGAAACAGCTTGACTGAATTTGTAAAACCGGGTCCTGGCACGAAACCGCTTGACCGATTTCATAAAGTGGGTCCTGGCACGAAACCGCTTGACTGACTTCGGAAAGCGGGTCCTGGCACGAAACCGCTTGACCAAATTTCTAAAGCGGGACCTGGCACAAAACCTAAAGGATTACCAAATTCGTAAAGCGGGTCCCGGCAAGAAACCGCTTGACTTAATTCGTAAAGCGTGTCCTGCCACGAAACGACTTGACTGAATTCGTAAACCGGGTTCTGGCACGAAACCGCTTGACTGAATTCGTAAAGCAGGTCCTGGCACGAAACCGCTCGACCAAATTCGTAAGGCAGATCTGCACGAAACCGCTTGACCAAATTTGTAAAGCGGGTCCTGGCACGAAACCGCTTGACCGAATTCATAAAACGGGTCCTGGCACGAAACCGCTTGACCGAATTCATAAAACGGGTCCTGGCACAAAACCGCTTGACTGAATTCACAAAGCGGCTCCTGGCACGAAACCTGCTTGACCAAATTCGTAAAGCGGGACCTGGTACAAAAACTAAAGGATTACTAAATTCGTAAAGCGGGTCCAGGCAAGAAACCGCTTGACTTAATTCCTGAAGCGGGCCCAGGCACGAAGCAGCTTGACCGAATTCGGAAAGCGGGTCCTGGCACGAAACTGCTTGACAGAATTTGTAAAGCGGGACCTGGCACAAAACCTGAAGGATTTCTGAATCGTAAAGCAGGTCCTGGCAAGAGCAAATTCGTAAAGCGGGTCGTGGCACGAAACCTTTTGACCAAATTCGTAAAGCAGGTCCTAACACTAAACCGCTTGACTGAATTTGTAAAGCGGGTCCTGGCACGAAACCTTTTGACCAAATTTGTAAAGCGGGTCATGACACGAAACCGCATGATCAAATTCGGAAAGCGGGATCTGGCACAAAACTTAAAGGATTACTATATCGTAAAGCAGGTCCTGGCACAACCAAATTCGTAAAGCAGGTCGTGGCACAAACCCGCTTTACCAAATTCGTAAAGCGGGTACTGGCACGAAACCGCTGGACTGAATTCGCAAAGCGGGTCCTGGCACGAATAAATTCGTAAAGCGGGTTCTGGCACGAAACCGCTTGTCTGAATTCGTAAAGCGGGACCTGGCACAAAACCTGAAGGATTACTAAATCAGTCAAGCGGTTTCGTGCCAGGCCCCGCTTTACGAATGTGGTCAAGCTGTTTCATGCCAGGACCCACTTTACGAATTTGGTCCTGGCAGGAGACCGCTTAACTTAATTCGTAAAGCGGGTCCTGGCACGAAACTGCTTGATCAAATTCGTAAAACGTATCCTGACAAGAAACCGCTTGACCAAATTCGTAAAGCGGGACCTGGCACAAAACCTAAAGGATTACTAAATTCGTAAAGCGGGTCCCGGCAAGAAACTGCTTGACCTAATTCGAAAAGCGGGCCCTGGCACGAAACAGCTTGACCGTATTCGTAAAGCGTGTCCTGGCACGAAACGACTTGACTGAATTCGTAAACCGGGACCTGGCACGAAACCACTTGACTGAATTCGTAAAGCGGGTCCTGGCACGAAACCGCTCGATCAAATTCGTAAGGCAGATCCTGGCACAAAACCGCTTGACCAAATTTGTAAAGCGGGTCCGGGCACGAAACCGCTTGACCGAATTCATAAAACGGGTCCTGGCACGAAACCGCTTGACCGAATTCATAAAACGGGTCCTGGCACGAAACCGCTTGACTGAATTCACAAAGCGGGTCCTGGCACGAAACCAGCTTGACCAAATTCGTAAAGCGGGACCTGGCACAAAACCTAAAGGATTACTAAATTCGTAAAGCGGGTCCCGGCAAGAAACCGCTTGACTTAATTCGTAAAGCAGGCCCAGGCATGAAGCAGCTTGACCGAATTCGTAAAGCGGGTCCTGGCACGAAACAGCTTGATTGAATTCGTAAAGCGGGTCTTGGCACGAAACTGCTTGACAGAATTCGTAAAGCGGGACCTGGCACAAAACCTGAAGAATTTCTGAATCGTAAAGCAGGTCCTGGCACGAGCAAATTCGTAAAGCGGGTCCAGGCACGAAACCGCTTGACCAAATTCTTAAAGCTGGCTCTGGCACGAGACCACTTGACTTAATTCGTAAAGCGGGTCGTGGCACGAAACCTTTTGATCAAATTCGTAAAGCAGGTCCTGACACGAAACCGCATGATCAAATTCGTAAAGCGGGATCTAGCACAAAACTTAAAAGATTACTATATCGTAAAGCAGGTCCTGGCACAACCAAATTCGTAAAGCAGGTCGTGGCACAAACCCGCTTAACCAAATTCGTAAAGCGGGTCTTGGCACGAAACCGTTTGATGGAATTCGCAAAGAAGGTCCTGGCTCGAAACCGCTTGACCAACTTTGTAAAGCGGGTACTGGCACGAAACCGCTTGACTGAATTCGCAAAGCGGGTCCTGGCACGAATAAATTCGTAAAGCGGGTTCTGGCACAAAACCGCTTGACTGAATTCGTAAAGCGAGACCTGGCACAAAACCTGAAGGATTACTAAATCGGTCAAGCGGTTTCGTGCCAGGACCCGCTTTACGAATTTGGTCCTATCAGGAGACCGCTTAACTTAATTCGTAAAGCGGGTCCTGGCACGAAACCGCTTGATCAAATTCGTAAAGCGTGTTCTGACAAGAAACCGCTTGACAAAATTCGTAAAGTGGGACCTGGCACAAAACCTAAAGGATTACTAAATCATACAGCGGGTCCTGGCACGACCAAATTCGTAAAGCGATTCCTGGCACGAAACCGCTTGACTTAATTCGTAAAGTGGGCCCTGGCACGAAACAGCTTGACCAAATTCGTAAAGCGAGTCCTGGCACGAAACCGCTTGACTGAATTTGTAAAGCGGGTCCTGGCACAAAACCGCTCGACCAAATTCGTAAGACAGATCCTGGCACGAAACCACTTGACCAAATTTGTAAAGCGGGTCCTGGCACGAAACCGCTTGACCGAATTCATGAAGCGCGTAATGGCACGAAAAGACTTAACTGAATTCGTAAAGCGGGTCCTGGCACGAAACCGCTTGACTGAATTCGTAAAGCGGGTCCTGGCACGAAACCGCTTGACTGAATTTGTAAAGCGAGACCTGGCACAAAACCTAAAGGATTACGAAATCGTAAAGCGGGTCCTGGCAGGAAACCGCTCGACCAAATTCGTAAGACAGATCCGGGCACGAAACCGCTTGACCAAATTTGAAAAAGCAGGTCCTGGCACGAAACCGCTTGCCTGAATTCGCAAAGCTTGTCCTGGAACGAAACCGCTTGACCAAATTCGTAAAGCGGGACCTGGCTCAAAACCTAAAGGATTACTAAATTCGTAAAGCGGGTCCTGGCAAGAAACCGCTTGACTTAATTTGTAAAGCGGGGCCTGGCACAAAACCTAAAGGATTTCTGAATCGTAAAGCAGGTCCTGGCACAAAACCGCTTGACCAAATTCTTAAAGATGGCTCTGGCACGAGACCGCTTGACTTAATTCGTAAAGCTGGTCGTGGCACGAAACCTTTTGACCAAATTCGTAAAGCAGGTCCTGACTCGAAACCGCTTGACCAAATTTGTAAAGCGGGTCCTGGCATGAAACCGCTTGACCAAATTCGTAAAGCGGGTCCTGGCACGAAACCGCTTGACTGAATTTGTAAAGCGGGTCCTGGCACGAAACCGCTTGACCGATTTAGTAATCCTTCAGGTTTTGTGCCAGGTCCCGCTTTACGAATTCAGTCAAGCTGTTTCGTGCCAGGACCCGCTTTACGACTTTATTCGTGCCAGGACCCGCTTTACGAATTTATTCGTGCCAGGACCCGCTTTATGATTTAGTAGTTATTTAGGTTTTGTGCCAGGACCCGCTTTACGAATTTGCTCAAGCAGTTTCATGCCAGGACCCACTTTATCGCTTTACCAAATCGTAAAGCGGGACCAGGCACCAAACCTAAAGGATTACTAAATTCGTAAAGCGGATCCCAGCAAGAAACCGCTTGATTTGATTCGTAAAGCGGGCCCTGGCAGGAAACAGCTTGACCAAATTTTTAAAGCAGGTCCTGGCACGAAACCGCTTGACTGAATTCGTAAAGCGGGACCTGGCACTACCAAATTCGTAAAGCGGGTCCTGCCACGAAACCGCTTGACTTAATTCGTAAAGCGCGTCGTGGCTCGAAACCTTTTGACCAAATTCGTAAAGCAGGTCGTGACACGAAACCGCTTGACTTAATTCGTAAAGCGCCTCGTGGCACGAAACCTTTTGACCAAATTCGTAAAGCAGGTCGTGACACGAAACCGCTTGACTGAATTCGTAAAGCGGGTCCTGGCACGAAACCTTTTGACCAAATTCGTAAAGCGGGCCCTGGCATGAGACCGCTTGACCAAATTCTTAAAGCGGATCCTGGCACGAAACCTAAAGGAGTACTAAATCGTAAAGCGGGTCCTGGCACAACCAAATTCGTAAAGCAGGTCCTGCCACGAAACCGCTTAACCAAATTCGTAAAGCTGGTCCTGGCACGAGACCGCTTGACTTAATTCGTAAAGCGGGTCCTGGCACGAAACCGCTTGACTGATTTAGTAATCCTGCAGGTTTTGTGCCAGGTCCCGCATTACGAATTCAGTCCAGCTTTTTCGTGCCAGGATCCGCTTTACGAATTTATTCGTGCCAGGACCCGCTTTACGATTTAGTAGTTATTTAGGTTTTGTTCTAGGACCCGCTTTGCGAATTCAGTCAAGCGGTTTCGTGCCAGGACCCGCTTTACAAAGTTGGTCAAGCGGTTTCGAGCCAGGATCCGCTTTACGAATTTCGTCAAGCGGTTTCGTGCCAGGACACGCTTTACGAATTTGGTCAAGCAGTTTCATGCCAGGACCCACTTTACCGCTTTACCAAATTCGTAAAGAGGGTCCTGGCACAAAACCTAAAGGATTAGTAAATCGTAAAGCGGGTCCTGGCACGACCAAATTCGTAAAGCTGGTCCTGGCACGAAACCGCTTCACCAAATTCGTAAAGCTGGTCCTGGCACGAGACCGCTTGGCCTAATTCATAAAGCAGGTCCTGGCTCGAAACCGCTTGACTGAATTTATAAAGAAGGACCTGGCACAAAACCTAAAGCATTGCCCACGTAACACAAAACTGATGGCCCAACGTTGGGCAATGTTGACAGGAAACCGTTGGCCCAACGTTAGAATTGGCAGAGCTGCCAACGGTTGCCCAACATACGCTTTCCCAACGTTGGGCCAACGCGGTCATGCCAACGTTGGGCCAACGCAATCAATCCAACGTTGGGCCAATGTAGTCATGCCAACGTTGGGCCAAAGCGGTCATGCCAACATTGGGCCAACGCAGTCAATCCAACGTTGGGCCAGCGCGGTCATGCCAATGTTGGGCCAATGCAGTCATGCCAAGGTAGGGTCAACGAAGTCATTTGAAAATTGATCCAAAACAACATTGATGTTTGTAAATAGCCACGTACATCAGCAAAAGGAAATTATCTAGATTCTTTATATCATGCAATGCTCAGCAAAATCAATAAACAGGTACACAGCAATTATAAATTTATAAAAGACACACAATTAAAAGCTTGCTTGGTGTAATAAAAGTCCATTACACCAAAATTTCATAGGCTCTCCTTTTCTGCAGTACTTTTACAATTTCTTTTAAATGATGTAATCATTCTTTAAGTTTTATATAGCTACTTACAAATATAATGTTCTTTGGAATCAGTATTGCAAATTGATGTTTTTGAAAGCAATATAAATGAACTATTATGTTAAAATCTTATCCATATAAATAAATTAATTCCTATCATCAGCATCAAATCCACACTCCAATAATTATTATTTATTCAATAATGTTTTGTGAATATTAAGCATGTTTGAATGAGGTTATTGAAAAATTTTTAAATCCTGTTAGGAAATTGAAGATACTGTGTAATATGTCCATGTGAATATTAAGTTTTTAATACACAATTATCTCTTTTAGATGTGAAGTAAGATGCACAAAACATTCCTTCATACATTAAAAAAATGTTAAGTTATTAAATAACTTCATGTAAAGTTGCACAAAACTGCTATATAGTAGGAATGATAATTTTATTAATCAATAAATTGCTTATAAAATAATGTGTGAATGAAAACAAGTTATAAAGTAATTTAACAATGTAGACATGCACAAACGTTTCATATAATAAACTATATCTACACAAATTGACATTTAATTTTAACAACGTAAACTGCCATTGCTGTAACATCAATTTTGGAATGATTGAAATATTAATGAAGAAATATTACTCATGCATTTACAAACAACCAACTGAATGATAAAAAAAATATTTTTATCCCCTGAAGATCTGTCTGATAGACTGAAGCATCAAATATTCAGTAGAATGGTTTTAATTATAATAGTATAATTATAACCACAATGAAAAGTTTTAGAATTGTTATTAATTTAGTAAGACTCAAAATAATATTTAATTGTTTAATTAACATAGCAGATTCTAATGTTCACAAAAATATAATTCTGTTTGGATTGTAATAGCATAACCATAACCATTAAAAAAATTAGAATTGTTATTAATTTAGTAAGACTAAAAATAATATTTAATTGTTTAATTAACATAGCAGATTCTAATGTTCACAAAAATATAATTTTGTTTGGATTTTAATAGCATAACGATAACCAATAAAACAATTAGAATTGTTATTAATTTAGTAAGACTAAAAATAATATTTCATTATCATATCACATTAAAAATATGTTTCCTTTTAAACAGAAATTGGTTGTTTATAAGGCATATGTTGATTCGATACTGAATTATGGTTTGGACTGTTGGATATTTATAAACGGACAGCAAATTAAAAATATAAATAAAATTATTCTAAAGATCTTTAATTACGTAATGATTAACTTTAAAAACAAAAAACTTGAGGAACAACAATGATTGTGTACATATGCACAAGTTTGATAGTTTAGTTACTAACACATAAATAATGTATATATACAAATTGATATTTAATTTTATCACAGTAAAACTTAAACTGCCACTGATATAACATCAATGTTGGAATGATTGAAAATGAGTATTAGAAATTCTACTTTGAGTAAAATAAAAAAAAATAAAAAAAAAAAACCTCTATCTTGTTTTTCTGTTGGAAATGACAAATTTTGAAATGTACTAAAAAACATAAATGTTAATCATAACACTGATCTGAATTACAAATATTTTAATTTAAAATTGTAATGACAAAAATCAGTAATTGTAAATTTGTGATCTACATCATCAAGTTTGAATCTATACACCCTGCTTTAATTGAAAATTCAAGCCATTGCTTTGCTACCTTATTATAGCCTTCATTTACGCAGAACAGCAACATACTTTTAACTATGATTGACTAATTTATCATTCATTATGAAATAAAAATAAACATTATCGCATGGATTTACAAACAATCAATTTTATTGTAAGTGATAAAAATAATATGAAGATCCTACACTTAGCTGAAGATCTGTCTGATGATGATTGAAGTATCATATAGTCAGTGGAATGTTTTAAATCCTCAACTAGTAAACAAACAAAAATAAAATATTTTTATTTTTATGTTCAAAATAAAATACTTTTAAAATTTAAAATTAAATTTAAAAATAAGTACTTCTGAAGAGTAATTCTACTGATGGTGTTTCTTCTTGACAATTGAAAAAAAAAAGGCAAACACATTTGTGCTTCTATTTGCTGGTCGAGCAGAACAGTTTTCTAGCAAACACAAGCACAGATGCATTTGCTTGTGGAATTTTTTAAAATTATCAAGACGCCAAGCTCAAGTATAGATAGAAAACACCGTGAATAAGATTATTCTTCAGCCACACTATTATTTTGAAATTGTAATTAACATGACCTTTCTAGTGTTCTTGATGTTGATTTCCACCACTTTATTACAATCTTCAAAAATTCAACAAGTCCTTCACTATTCTGACTGTCCAAAAGTGATGCCGCAACAATATTTGTTTCATGAAAAATTCTCAAACATAAACTTACATTCTGTCTTTTAAGGTTACTTGGAGAAAGAGCTTTCTCATTTAATTTTGGAGCAAGTTTTACTAAGCTGCTTTTTAATTCACATGAATTAATTTCAAATCTTTAAATGATACTGTAAAAATTTTAGTAGTTCCCAGATCTGAGGGAAAAAAATGAAGCCTTCTCGGTTTGTTGGTTAATCCAATTATTTCTGATGGTCTTAAGAATATGGACCGAATCAAAAACTATGAAAATTTTCAATTCACCGTTTTTGGAATTACTTATTAAAGTTGTTAATGAACCACCACAAATAATAGGGTATCCAGCTTTTTTACAATTTCTATTATCTGCTCTTGTCATTTCTAGAAGATCACCAGCAGTTAAATTTTTAACAGGAATAAAGGCTGCAACATCTTTATTGTCTGAATATATAAAAGATATCATAAAACTCTGTACACTGTTGTCAGCCTGTAAAGTTTTGTTTGCAATGAAGCCAGACAAAGTATTCACAGAAAAATTAATTTCAGGTCTTATAATAATCTCATCTAACAGCAAATTTACAAGTAATTCATGATTTTCTAATTTTTCAGCTTTTGTTTTTAAATACATAAAGCAAAAATTCCAATGTTGTGTGTCTTTTGGAAATTGAAAGACTTTTGTCATCTCTTCTCATTTCTAAATTGAGCCTGCATCCAGGCACACAACAACACGAAGGCATGTTACCTGAAAAAAAAATTAACAGGATTTTAAAAAATGATTATAAAATTTCAATATCAAATCCGTTTCAATATTTAAAGATTGAGCACGTATTTGAAATGGATTTGATATTTTTATTTTTTCTTATATATTTTGTTTAAGAATGTTCTCTAAATAGATTTTTTTTTTAAAATTCTATTATTAGTGACTTAAATGAAATTACTTTTAATATTAAAAAAAAGGGGTTTGTTAATATTGTCATCCACAAGTATAAAAAACAATATTACTATTATTGTAATCTTACACTTTCAGTTCATAATATGAATTAATAATAATATTTTTTTTTATTTGACTATGATTTTTAAATACAAAAGTTACAGTCCCATTAGGAATGACAAATCCCTATCAACAGGTTCTGAATATAGGTATAGCCTACTATAATTGTTTAATTAATTTTAAATACAGTATCAATGCAGTATTAACAAACATTAAAAGACTTAGATCACTGTATATAGTTTTTTTTGTCAAGTAGACAGCTAAGTGCTAATTTTCTAAAATTTTATATTAGGCAGTAACATAATTTAAAAGTTAAAATAATTTTCTGATTTAATTCTAAATATATTTGTACTTGTGTATATTAAAGTTATCTATGTTTAGCTTATTTTTGTCGAGTAAAGTAAGACTAGTAACAATAAATATTAAGGAAATTGTAATTAAGTAAATTGAATAAAATATTTAAATGAGATATTACATACAGGATTTACAATTACAATGAAAGCAACTGAGCAATAGAAATTCATTCTAATTACATTTTATCAGCCACTTTTTTAATAGTTTCTTCACATTGGATATTCTTCTATTTTTATATATATTTCTTTTTCATCTATATTGTTGAATAAATTTTCAATTATATAGTTAAAATGCCTCTTTCCATATTCATCGTTTGTAAGAGGATAGGGAAGAAGGAATTTTTCTTGTTTCTTAGATTACATGATGTGATATCTATTTAACGAGTGTCAATAATAGTTAATACAATTCAAGTTGAAATAAAATTCAATAAACACACATTTTTATAAGTTTCAAAATATATATATATATTAAACGAATTTGTATAAGCCCTGTGCAAGGGCTTGAAAACCGATTTCCACAATGTTATGTATAGAAATTCCTTTAATATATACATTTTTTTAAACTTATAAAAATGTGTGTTTATTGAATTTTATTTCAACTTGAATTATATTAGATTCTATGAGGATTTTTGTTTTTCTTCTTTCTTGTGCTCAATGATTTTATAACAGTTATTAATTAGTATGTTGTATATGAATTTTTGTTTGGGATTTAGTATACTATATTAAAGATTCTTATTTAACATCATACTTTCATCTTTTACATTTTGCTTGAATAAAATTAACTTCAAAATTTTCTTTTGCGGATTAATTATAGATTTTAAACAACTGTCATTGGTGTTGGCCGGAATGTTATGTCTGAATCGAATAAAGCATTAAATAATAATATTTTAATACGCATTGGAAGTATGTCTTTTATATGATAGAATATGTATGACAGTATATTTAACTATTTATGTAACATTTTAATGTGATTATTCCAACACAATGTCATTTATTATTAAGCCCAGATATTTAACTGT
>JAFIDM010065122.1:0-10575 GCA_023159025.1 Thereuonema tuberculata
GAGGTGAAGGTAATTTTTGAGGCTTTACAACATATTACCCAAAAAAAAAACAGCCTACACTTTATGCAACAAGAGGCATTTCGAAAATTAAAACTATTAATTACGGCATTTGTTTGAAATGCAGTACTTCTGTTTCCAGGATAAATATTGTAAACAAAGTTAAGGACTTCTTATGGGTTTGGCTGCATCTGCGCTCCTTGCAGAATGGACTATGTTATATATATTGAGGATAAAGCTCTTGATATCCTGGACATTGGACAAATTAAAATTATATTATCTGTGCATTATGTTGATGACATTCTTTTATATGCAGAGTCGTCTATTTTACACGGTATTTTGGACATTTTTAATCAAATTAGCCAAGAGGTTCAATTTGAAGTTGAAAGGGAAAAGAACTGCGGTATCTCCTACCTTGATGCTCACTTAAGGCGAGCTGAAGGTATGTTTCACACTTCGGTTTATCATAAGGCTACTAACGCCGGCATCACATTAAATTTGAACTCCCAAGTGCCTTTATCATTTAAAATCAACATCATTACAATATTGGTACAAAGGAGTTTTAAGTTGTCTAGTTCTTCCGAATTATTTGATCTTTAGTTAATTACAGCAAAATATATGTTAATTAACAATGACTACCCGATGGATTTCATCGACAAGCATTTCAAAAGGTTATCAGTGGTCATTACAACAACTTAGCAACTGTAAAATAAACTGAACCACGTAAGGAGTTTGTTTCCATCACATATCATCCGCATATTTTTCCTCAGCTTAGAAAGATTTGTAAACCTTACAATATATGCATTACTTCCGCTGCCAAATCTACTATTGCGGCTTGCTTCACAAAAACAGTCGATCGTTATGTTCCCACCGTTGGAGTGGTGTATGCGCTCCAATGCGTACATCACCCATGTCTTTATGTTGGGCAAACCCAACGGGCCCTATCTGAGCAGATGGGGGAGCATCGGAGGGCCTACAACTCCAGAAACGAACAATATCTCACCTACACCCATGCAAGCAGGATGTCACACAGTATAAACTTAACGATGGACGAATCTTAGCTAGATCTCAAGCGGAATTCCAAAGAAAATATTTGGAGACATATTTTATTATAACTTTGCTGGGCACTTATAACTCCTCGTTATCCGTGCCCTCAATGGTAGGATATGGTCTTTCCAAAAAAGAAAGAAAAAAGAAAAAGAAATGTTAAACTTGCTCATATCCACTTTAAGAGTTCAAAGATTTTGTTTAATTTTTTTTTTTTTAAATTTCTTTAATTTCTTAATGTTTTTAAAAAGTTTCTTTATTTTTTTTTAATTTCTTAAAAAAATTTTTTTTATTTTTTCTTCATCTGTTTATTTATTCCCTGCTCATCTTAAGAGCTTAGTAAATATAAATTTTAAAGGGATAAAAAAAAAAAATTAAAGAATTTTCATATTTTTAATTATTTTGTATTCCTAAATCCAATATAATTTATCATCTTTTTATTTGTATCTCATTCCTAACGCAGCTGTTTTATATAACCTCTTGATTTAATCCAAAAATCTTAGTTTTATTGTAAATAGGTTTTTATGACGTATAAAAGTTTCCTGGTTGCTGTGACAACAAACTCGAACCGGCTCACGTGACTGTCGCAAACTGATGTCTCACCTCTTTGGTGGTACCGGGAAAGTTACAGTTCTCCACACTTGCAGAAGCGGGGTCGTCTTTAACTTATCCAGCATGCAACACCAGAATTTCCCAGAGGGCTCAGTTTCCTATACAGTTTGCATAAATTGTCTGTTCTTTGCTGTAACGTGTTTCTTGAAAAAGCCATCTCTCGAGTGGTGAAACTAGTTGTTGTAATTTATTGTGTAATTAAAATATTTTTGTCAATCTTTAACAGGTGTACGGCTCCACCTATGTTTCCAAGAATCTCCAGTACAAGTAAAATTCTGCTATGATGAAATCATTATTTAGTTAGGTATTTAGGAAAATCACATTTATTAGAAATAATTATTATTTTTATTATTTTCCTGTCATTGTTAAGCGATTGTTTCTGTCGATATGAAGTTATTAATTTACCCTGTTTATTAAAAATATTGGTCAATTCTGAGTTGTCAATTTGTATAACCTGTACTCATTTTACACAGGTCCGGGTGATCTCTAGGACCCGTTTGGAGGAGTATATAATTTAGGGAAATAAAAATTTGCTCCGATTAAATTATTAAAGTTAAATAATTTAATAACTTTAAGTTGTAGTGACTAAAATAAAGAGAATAGCTTGAAACAATTTTTTTTATTTATTTTAAAATGAGAGTCATCCTGAGAAATTTGAATATTGAGTTTTGATGACGTAAGCTATGAGTGCGAGATAGAGGGACGTCGCAGACAGAGTGAAAGTAACTTGCATTCGAGTAAGAGGTTGGTTGGCTGTTCGAGAGAGACGTAATGTGTTGGTCTCAGGTAGCAGATGAGAACTATGATTACAGAGCCGGTAAGAAAGTAAATGCCGTGCTTAAAGTATTATAAGTTGGATAATTAATTTCCGAAGATGTGGAAAGTTTAATCCGAGTCAGATTAAAACTATGAAGAAAGCGTATAGACAAGAAGTAATTATTTTTCAAGTGAACTATTCCATTCGAAGGGAGTGCCGTCCGAGCGAGAGTCTTAGAAGGAATAAGACGAAGATATTTTATAAAGGGAATATTAAAGTAGCGGCCTGAATGGAAAGGACATTTATCTATAGAAGAAATTATTCTATCGAAAGAAACTGTAATTTGTGATACGTATAAGACGTTGGATAATATTAAGTAGCTGAGATACAATTGCTGTTCCGTGAAACGGAGAATTCCGAAGAATAGCGAGACGACTATAATTGGAAGATACAGCAAATATTTGTGCCTATTATTCGAAGTATTTAAAGGAGAATCAACATTATTTTATTTGCAACGATATTGCCTGAACTGTTAATTCAAATTGTGAAGCTGAGCCTGAACCCTCTCGAAGTATTGGAATGGACCAAGCGGTGGACTGCGAAACCAGATGAATCATTAGAGTAATAAGGAAATTTTGGACAGTAGTTAATACAACGCCAAGGTAATAAATACCATTTACTATTCAAGTTGAATTGTGAATAAACTCTAAGTAAATTTTCCGTAGTGTTCCCTAACGGAAAATAGTAATAATTAATTACGTGTTGCGATCCGAAGATATGGATGACAACGTTATTGGAAGTTAAGAAGCCATCACGTGACGAGAAGGAATCCCGCCATGTTCAATTAGTGAAGGATTAATTTAAGTGTGCTTCAAGACTGTGGTTGTGTAGCCGTGCAACAATAGTGGAAGACTACGAGAATCTTCAAACTTGTAAGTACGGAACTATTATTTATTAGTGTTTTGGATGGGCCGTGAGAATTATAAAAGAAGATTGAAGCTTAGCGTGATTCGAGAAGTGCAGTCAATAACTTAATGTGCGAGCCAACTAGATTAATTCACATAAGGTGATTTAAACCATTAGATATGAGATAAATTAGATTAATTCACATAAGGTGATTTAAGCCGTTAGATTTGTGATAAATTATATTTATTCACATAAGGTGATTTAAACTATTATATTAATATTTCGTGCAAGTGATTGCGATATGTATTTAATTACGATGTGATTAATGCGGAAAGAATTAATAGTGTAATATTTAAATAGTGAAATTTAAATATAGTGCAAAACTGTGAATAACTATATTCAGTGAATTATTGATTAAGTGAATGCTGAAAAGAAGTAAACCAAAGTAAAGTGTTTCATAGTGCAACAGTGTGACAGTTTAGAAGTTTGTGAAAATAACTATTGTAGTTTACTGGGACATTGAAGTGATAGATCTAGACATATTGAAGGAGAGATTAAATATCTCAGTTTGTAAATAACGATTCAGAAAATTTTAAAAGATACCTAATTAAAATATAAATATTTTAATAGCCTATTTCTTTTGCTCATTGCTCTTACACTCTGTTATCATTATTAGGGATTCTGCTATATAATATTATTATATTCAAATTTCATTTATTTAAATCCCAGCAGCAAAATTTAAACATAAAATCTAAAGGCTTACAAATCAAAAGACAAAATTTCGCTACTAGTTTCGGACGTCTGACTGTGTCATTTCTCAAATGTTTGGGAACAAAGATAAATTGCTTATTTTTGATATGTGCGCTTATCATATCTATCTGTACCTTTGACAAAGCCATATCAAAATTTTTTTATTTGAAACCTTTAAAGCCTAATATGAAACCTTTTTAAAGCCAATGATTTTTCTTTTTTCCCAAAGATTTCATAAAGGACACCATAAGGCGTTCGAAACTGGTAATGATATTTTATGTAATTATAGATTGTATTTTTTAGGCCTTTTAATTTTAAAAAATTTATTTGTAGCACATGATAAATTATCAAGTTGAAAATTTACACAATAATAAGGTTTCGTTCTAAAAACACATGATGCAGTTCACTCCAATCTCAGATGAAAATAATATATTTTGAATGATTTTAATCTGTTTACTGGAGGCTGAAGAATACTTGTAGTCTGGAGAAGCAGAAGTTTTTTTTTTTTTGACAACTTTAAAATGCTTGTAAGATTTAAAACGAAAAACGCGGTGCGCTTGAAATAGATAACTGAGATGTTGCGAATGAAGTGTATATTATCTTGCGCCCCACGTTTTTCGTTTTAAATCCTACAAGTATTTTCATAGATAATAAACATTTACAAACCTACAGTTTCAGGACTATCTGTATGGGTTTAGGGATCTGTAAGGGACTAGGAAAAATTATTTTATACTTTTTAGTCTGTCTTTAAAACATGATATATTAAACGTCTGTCTTTTCAAATAAATATTTGTAATAATGTTAAATTTATCATGAAAGGAACCATTTTACAAAGCAATAAAAAGAGAAAAAAAACGCACAACAAATAAAATCACCTAGCTACTTCTGGATATTTGACACATGGAATCCAGGACAGTCTGTTTCGAGATTATTACCTCTCCTCAGCCGTATTCACCCAGTGTCTGCAGCTCAGTGATATCAAAGGAATATAAACAAAACACAAGTAAACGTAAAAATGTCCCTTCATATAAAGAAACCTCAAAAATAAATAAAAATTAAAAAAGGGCAATTAGTCAATACCCGCCAGCCACCTGCGGGCTTATGAAGGATTAAAGTATAAAAAAGACATCTACATAATGTTGCGTCGAAACATTTTACAAAGCAATAAACAGGGATAAAAACGCACAACAAATAAAATTAATGAGCTACTTTGATATCACTGAGCTGCGGACACTGGGTGAATCCAGCTGAGGAGAGGTAATAGTCTCGAAATTGACTGTCCTGGATTCCCGGTGTCAAATATTAAAGAAGTAGCTCAGTGATTTTATTTCTTGTGCGTTTTTATTTCGTTTTATTGCTTTGTAAAATGTTTCCAAGCACGTTAAATTTATCATTAGGTCTTTTTAATAGTTTGATCCTTTATAAGCCAGCAGTTCACTGGCTGGGATTGACTAATTGCACTTTTTTTATTTTTATTTATTTTATTTTATTATTATTATTTTTTTATATGAAGTACCACTTTTATGTTTAATTGTGTTTTGTTTATTTTCTTTTTATAACACTGAGCTGCAGACACTGGGAAAATCCAGTTGAGGAGAGGTAATAATCTCGAAAGAGACTGTCCTGGATTCCCGGTGTCAAATATTTCAAAATTCACAAAATTTTAAAATGTTCAAATATAAGAAATATATTCTCAAAGCAATAAAAGGAGGTAAATACGAGTAAAGAAAAACCCTGAGCTATTTTCTTTGTTCGATTTTATCCACTTTTATTGTTTTGTAAAATTATTTCTAATATTTAGAGATTGTAAAATGTGGACCCGGTGGTCGAGCAGGCGAGGGCGCATGGCTTCGGGTTGGAAGAGATGGGTTCGATTCCCACCCGGCCTCTGCGAAGGGTGGAAATTTTTCGACGCTCATTCTTCTCGAAACGGGACCTAGGGTCTACCCATCCCTATATAGAATTGGTACCAGTCCTTTTTCCTGGGAGTTAAAGCCAGACGGGCGTCGTGCTGGTCTCCCCGACCCAAACTTCGTCCCGCTGGTTCGCTGTGATGGGAGTCTTACCTCCCGCAACTCCAAAGGCCTATAGTGGGTATCTTTAACTTAAACATTTAAAAAAATATATTTTTCTTAAATGAAGACTTAGTATTGAGAAAAGAATGTTTTCAATTACCTTTTTTATAATTAATAAACAATTAATAACTTAAAATATCACATTTGAATTTATAGAATATCCCTGATTTATTTGGAGCTTTCTTAGGCTGCGAACAATGACATTGACATTTATTTTCTTTCCGTTAGGACGAAGGAAAAGTGAATAACTCACAATACTAAAAGCGTTTATTTCTCTGTCTCTCCGGAGCAATCGTTCATTTCCTGTAAAAAAATCACTACAATGAAACGTTCCCGACGGGAATCGAACATGCAACCTTTTCATCCAAAGACAAACGTCTTATCCATTAGGCCACGGGGACTACATTCAAAATATTGTTTCTTATCACTCCCTTTGTGTGTGTGTGTGTGTGTGTGTGTGTGTGTGTGTGTGTGGCGCAATGAGAGAAGAGCCTCAGAAAAAAGAAAATAACTAGAGAAAATAATTAATTTTTGCCTACTAGATTAAAATTTAAATTTCACTGTTCATTTTTTTCCAGCGACTACCTGAAGAGTCGTTAGAGACATATCTCGACATAACTGAAGAAATTACAAATGACGAGCGTAATATACAATCTCATATTTCTTCTTCAATTATCTATATCAATCAATCTGTACAAGAAAGATGGCCTAGTTATATATTATAAAAGCGTTATTTTGTCTGTCATAAAACTTTACGTTTTTCCAATTTTGTGACCAAACTATAAGAGATAGATTGGTCATGTAAATGGATAAAAAGTAGATCTTTTTAAGACAAACAAAATGCAACAAAAATCTTTCGAAAAAAGTTTTTGGTTTCCAAGATGGCGCCTTTTAAAGGGTCCAATTTTGACTTTTTCTCAATTTAAACGAAAAGTATAAAAGATGGAAGAGAACATTATATTGAGAAAATGTTCGTATTTGAAAGTTCTATCGAACGATATATCACTTATTCACAAACGCTTCAGTGTTTGCAAGATACATGCAAAAATGTGAATTTTCGGTGTGACGCCGACCCGCAATACATCCGAGTTATTCGGAGAAGCCACAACGGGCTGGGAAGTTAGATATTCTCCGATGATCGGAACATTAATTTACTAAATAAATAAAGTTTTTTTTTTTTTTTAATGCTACATATGCAAGGGTTCCGGAGCGAAGCGACGGTACCCGGCTATTATCATCATATATTATAAAAACGTATATTATAAAACGTCATTCTGTCTGTCATTCTGTAAGCAAAATATAAATTACAAATGACTAAAATGTTACTGAAATACAGAATCTATTCATAAAAAATGAAAATATATTAAACAACTGTCCAACTAGACTGATTGGCGACGTAAATATAGATATTTTCAAAATGAATAAAAACAATGCAGTACAGAAATACGTAAAACTTATGTGCAATAATGGTTTCAAAAATCGTCTTTACGGAACAACAAGAAACAACTGTACAATTCATGGAAATACGAAAACAAATATAGATCATGTTTTCATGAATAAATATGATATCAAAACACCAGGAATGATATGTAAAGAACGAATCGGATAACAGTTGAAAATGAGAAAATAACACATCCAAATCTAATCTATAAAGAACTAATCAATGATGTTAACAAAACAAAATTCATGAAAATCTACCTATATAAAAAGAAAAGTCCTGACTCACTCAGTCACTGACTCATCAACGCTCACCCCAAACCCTTGGATCTAGAAAGCTGAAATTTTCCACAGAGGTTTCCTTTATGATGTAGACAAGGAATAAGGCCGGATTTTTCGAAATTCGGGATAGGGAATAATCTGGCAAACTGACGATGAAGTGTATGGCGGCAACCCCAGGTGTCTGGCGCCAACCCGCAATACACCTGATTTAAGTGGAGAAGGACACAACGGGCTGGAAAGTCGTATATTCCCCGATCTCAATATTAATTTGCTAAATAAATAAAGTTTTTTTTTTTTTAATGCTATATACGCAAGGGTTCCGGAGCGAAGCGACGGTACCCGGCTAGTTTTTAATAATTTCTTTAAAGTTGATTATGAAATTTGAAATTATGATAATATTAAATTTTTAACTATCTACAAAAATATAAAGCCAGACTTTTAGGTGTGTCTATTTTTTAAACGACAGTAGGTCAAATATTAATTTCCGAAAAGAAAAGTCTTCCTCAAAAAACAGTTTATTTATGTCTTTGTATTTGTTTTAAGCTTTGAAAAAATTTTCTTGAAAATTAACAGAATTGATGAGTCTTTATTTTTCAAATTCTCTCTTATTTAACAAATATGCATTTAAAGGTAATAAAATTACATTTAGAAACTCCATCGAAAGACAACAATTTCATATTTATTGAATGCTATTCTTCCTTCCTTCTTTGGATGCTCAGATAATATATGAAGATCATAGCTTGTATACGATATTGTTGGTGACGAATTGATTGTGACTGTTCTTTACTTAGTGAATGAAGATAACAAAATTCTGATGTCTTGTGACTCTAGACATACAGTTGTCCGTGAGTGAAGGCATCGTTCTCCAAATAGATGGCAACTTTATTCAGAGTCTGTTTATTGATAGACAAGGCTTAAGAAGATCTGATCGGAAATTGCCTTGTGAAAGTGAATGGAAGTAGATTATCGCTTGGTTCCATAGACATTCTATGGATGAAAACAAATTCTCCTTTGTGAGTTCTTTTTATAATCTCGGCTTGTATGAGATAATTATCGAATGAACGGCATTTAAGTTGATTTCCAATGTAGTGTACAAATTTGGGATTGATGTTTTGCAACAACATTATTGGAGATCCAATCTTCAATGAAAAAAAGGATGTTGAGGAATACAGCTGAGATTCAATGAGTTCAGAAACTCAGGCGGATATAAATGTTCTTGTTGTGGATTATCAGAAGTGTCAATTTTATCCGCACTTAAGTACTCTCTAATCCAGTGTTTCTCAACCTTTTAGTACTTGCGACCCAATTTTCAATCACAACTCTCATCGCGCCCCCCGAAAAAAAAAAACCTCCAAACCTATCTGTCAACCAAAAAAAAAACCTATCTCTTTAACAGATCTTCGATATGCTCGCGCCCCCCCTTTAGTTTTATCGCGCCCCACAGGTTGAGAAACGCTGCTCTAATCTTCTTGTATTCTTTGACTTATTCAATTGATGTTATCGACATTCCCGTACTTTGGAGTGAGAATTGTCATTCATGGATTTCAGGTAAGATATTTTCTATGAACTGGTTGAATTGTTCTATTTGTCGGCAAAGATTATCAGGCAATGTTATCATTCCTTCTTTATGTGGTTCTCGATTGTCTCCGATTCTGAGAAAATATTCGGCAAAATTTCTCTGATTCTGGTCATTTCGGTTAATGAGACGCATATTTATCGTGAGTTTCTTGACTTTGACGTGATTCCAGGTTTTTGATTTATAAATCGTAATTTTTCAGTAATGTATCTAATACACTCACATTTTAAAGTTAAACACGGACAAGAAAAATGTTAATTTCCGTAAGAAATTTGAATTAAAGAAGTTGAAATTTGCTGCAAAGGTAGAAGTAAGCCTGCAAATTATATAGGTATCAGCCAATCACGGTTTCGCGTCGAGAATTATGCAAAACAGGCAGTCGTATTAGAAAACGGCATTGCGAAGGGTTACAGGAGTTGCATGTAAGCGCTGATGAAAGGTATTTAGAACGTTCGTACGATTTATTTTCAAGCTAGACGTGTTTCTATGGCTTCCAGAAGACGAATGGAAGATTCTGAGCACTGGCGGGCTGTCGGACGCATTTAAGCAGGACAGTCTATAACAGATGTTGCTCGTCTGTTCGGCGTTCATCATTCCGTCATTTCATTCGATTATGGAAACAATTCCAAACCAGCCTAACAGTTCTCCGAAGACCTGTAGCCGGTCGTCCAAGGGTTACGACCCCCGCGGAAGATCGATATATTGCTGTTGTAGTCAAGCGGAATCACAGATCGACCTCAATACGTGTGACATCTATGGTTTCAGCGGACATTGGTAAGACTACTATTGCCCCTACTGTTCGTCGAAGGCTAAACATGAATGGTCTGTACGCCCGGGTACCACGAGTTTGTGTTCTTTTATCCGTCCAATCCAGAGAGGTAATACAATATTATTACAGATAATTACAATCCAGAGGGGCATTACAGATAATACACTGTATTATCCGTCCAATACAGTGGTTCCGCCAGCATGTGAATTGGACTATGTCTGATTGGGGTAACGTTAGATTCACAGATGAGTCCAGATTTGCCGTACAACCCGATGATAAGCGTGTAAGGGTCTGGAGGGAACACGGCACACGCAATCGGCCCCAGAACATCACGCATTCCGCGGTGGAAGCATCGTGGTCTGGGCAG
>JAFIDM010065123.1:0-10574 GCA_023159025.1 Thereuonema tuberculata
ACAGAATGCTTAGCCTGCCTTATTTGAAATGGAACAAAATTTTGTTGCTTCTGAAGATATCAAGGAATATAGAATAGATGCCAAATTAAAATGCACTTATTTGTAAATTTGAAGGAGAGTTTTGAAACAGTCTACATGTTTCCATCAGGGAGGGCACAAATATAGGACAACAGAAAACAAAAACATGTGGTGATGATACTGTAATGTAGGGTGTGGGTGTGAACTGAAAAAAAAAAAAAAACAGATTCTCACTCCCTCTGGGATCTATAACTGTTTTCCCAAAAGGAGAATCCACTCATCTGCAGAGCAAATGTTAACACAAAAAAGCCCCTCCTCCACTCATCTACTTTAGGGTTCAAATACAGAATTTATATGTAAAGAAATAAGTAATTTAGGTTTTAGTAAATTGATCTTAGAATAAAACAAGAAACCTTCTTTCTTAATACAGCTAAGAAAAATGCAAAAGCCAACTTTAATCTAAAATAAATGTTTCTTTTGTTATAACAAAGAATTATAATAAATACAATTTCCATAACTAAAAGAAGGTCGAAAACTATGTACTTGAGTAAATCTACACAAATGTAATATTTATAACACACACACACACACATCAAGGAATTAAGTTTAACTACTAGAATCATATATACTAGCTTAATCATTTACTAATTTATCTTCTATCCAACTTAGAAAAAACATTATTTACTATGTACAAATTCTTAATTAGCTTTAAATGCACTAGATGTAGTGTTCTGAAGCTGTAACGAGAGTTAGTAGGATAACTATATGTAACTTAACTGGTCATTGTGAAGCTAGGGCTGTTTGAAGTAAATATTAAATTCTTTACAGTTATCTAATACAGATGGAAAAAAAAAACGCTAAGCAATGTAGACTATCCAAAACTTAAGTATTTGAAGTAATTATACGAGGAATAAATCCTCACCAAGTTGACAAACTTAACTTCCATGCACACAGAAGTATTCACAAACATTTTAATTACTGTAGATCTCCAATCTATTGAAACATGAAACCTTCTGTAAGTATCCTTAGAAAGCACAAAATTAAAATTCACAAATTTTCATTGCTGTGTTACCTTTCACGAATTAAACACAAAATTCACCAGCACTTTCGAAGCTGGCTTAGACGTCTATAGGAAAACAAGTATCCAAAACATTAGACAACACATTGATCAGGTGACCAATAATCTTTAGTACTGAAGAACAGTGTTCTATGAAAATGCTATTGTGATATTCTCATTGTGAATCCATCTTGTTTTTCCACTCTTTCTTTGTTTTATTTGTTTGCTTACATGACACTTGAACGGCGACATTCAGTCTCGTGTAGCATTGAGTTAACCGTAAAATCGGCTGTTATTTTTTTGTTTAACTAGAAGATATCCATGATGCTAATTCACTGCACTGTTTGCATCTAATAATTTATTTAATTCTTACATTAATAACGCTTAATGTGTGGAAAAGACTTTCCATAAAAACTGTCTCATGGTATTTATCTATCGTCAAGGCTAGAAAAGATTTTTTTCTTTGGAATATTAATTCATAATTGGAAAAGCTTGATTTGCTTCATTTGTGACATATCCATGGCCCCCAGAAGGAGGGTCAGTTGATCCCTCAGCACCTCGGTCCAGTCGTCAAAGAGGTTCCAGGCTGAGGTCTTCATTGCAAAAAAAAAAAAAAAAAAAAATTAGAAATGAATGGCCACTTTATGACATTTTTTTAATGTAATTAAGTCTTCATTTTATATAAACTACTGTTCTGCTTTAACCATTCTGCATTGCAATATTTGATAATCATTAGAGACATTCTACTAAATGTGTTCAACAATGGATATCATGTTCACAGTTATATGGACAATATATTATTCAGGACTTCCTTAAGGATCACATTAATTTGAGCTTCCATTATAACTGTTTCTAAGCATTTGTTTCTTTAGGCCATTTTATAATTGAAAACACTCAAATTTTTAAAGAAAAATTAATGAATATGGTGAATTCCCAGAATCAATTTAGGTTGTGGTTTAGGTAGCATCTTTCTGCTAAAATAATTTACCCTAAAAATAATGCTAATAACCGTGTGTGGCATATTTAAAAGGGAGAAATGTGAAATTGTGCAATATTTTTGGCTCAGAATCGGTGATTTCGACCGTAACGTGGGAGGGGACCGATTACGGCATTTGGTACCTGGCCATATGAACTGAAATTTAAACTTTAAAGAAAAATCATCTTCATATAAGAGATTACAGGAAAAGACTACTACTTTAAAAGAAAACTTTCAGAAAGTTACTCTCACTGACAATGTGTCTTTAAGTATTCATGATTTTATAATAAACTAGGCCATCCCCTGGTAAGTATGAGATAATCCAAGAAGAATCGATTCCAAGCGGTTATGGAAAAAAAGTGATATTTTATTCCATTTGAATGAACTCATTATTTGATAGCATGCGCCATTGCTGACAGAGAAGCTAAACAAATGAACATTGAAATTTGAATTTTAATCTAGTAGGCTAAAATTAATGAGTTATTTTCTTTTTTCTCTGGCTCTTCTCTCATTGCACCACACACAAAGGGAGTGATAAGAAACAATGATTTGAATGTAGTCCCTGTGACCTAATGGATAAGATGTCCGACTTCGGATCAAAAGGTTGCAGGTTCGATTTCCGTTGCGAACATTTCATTGTAGAAATTTTTTCACAGGAAATTAACATTGCACGGTCAGACAGACAGAGAAATCAAAGATTTTAGTAATATAGATTGAGAAGAAATGCAATCAGAAGCATAATTAACAATGAAAAGTTTTGTATTCCTAATTTATGAACAACTCAAGCTCAATTTTTAGGCTGGCTAAAATAGGGTCTTCAAACGATAAAGACAAAGCTCTGAAATATGCATTAAAAAAGTTAGAAAATGTTATGGTTTACCTACTTAATATTTTTTGATTTTTTACTTCATCACAAAAAAAACCAAATCAAAACCAGAAATCTGTCAGTGTGCAGAACAATTATGTTTAGAAAAAATGTTGCTTGTAATTATTGTTTTGAAAAAGCCATTTTCAGAAAAGTTGAAGGGTCATAATTCTCTACTAGTATTGATGAAATTTGGGATTTGTTTCGTACCAAATTTCATGAAAATGGTTCATTGTAGTTGGGTTGCTCAATGGGATCAAGAAAAAAAAGACAAATTAATGTAAGTGTTTTGCCGATTTAAATAAGTGCATGACAAAAAAGAAAAAGAGCACCAACTAAAGAAAAGACTTACACTTTATTTTTCAGTCTCATGTCTGAAATATCAAATTAAACATCAAGTTTCTATTTTCATTAATACTAGACACAAAAACTTACTCATAGATTCTTTAACTTAAGCTGCAAAAACTTCGTATTTCTGGAGGTTTTTGGTTGCTAACTGCAAAAAGATTGTGTCAGATACCAGACAGAAATCTGGAGTTTACAATTTGTAATTCAGAGGTTTTCAGGTAGTATTCATCCAAGGTTACTCAACATAAAAGGTTGGCTCCACCGCGAAACTGTTTCTATTGGCTAGCGCAATGACGTCACCTCGATGCAAGATTGGATTGCAGAGCACTCGGATTTTGAGTTTAACACCCAATAACTATTTCTTTCTCAAAAGTTTTGAGGTATTTACATTTTTTGTCAGTCACTTATGATGATTTATAAAACAACTGGAAAAAATATTAAGATTAAATGAATTTTAATTTTCTTTTTATCTCTAATGGTAAAACAAATTTTCTTTCCTTAAAACATATCTTTTTAAATACTTTCTTCATGTATTTAAAAGAGAAAGATTTTAATAAGGACGAAAATAAATATTATAGGAAATAAATCAATAAAGTATTTACATATTTCACTTATATGTAGCGTTTACTTCGATGCTGCTAAGTACTTCGTCATCTGTCTGAGATGTGCGATGGTTCAACAATAAGGAACAACTTCGAAAGGCTGCATCATCCTTTCGGTTTTTCCTTATTGTTGAACCATTGCCATTGGAATGTTCTTGTGCTTGAATAGATTTTCGCAATTTCAGGTGCAACATCCCGAAATTTTCTGCTAATTTCACAGCACAAATTTTTTAAGACGTTACTTTCTCATGAAAGAGAATCGATTCCATGCATTTGAATAAATGTCAGCTCAAAGTGACTAACCTTTTGAAGCCAATCTGGGATTGGAACTAATAATCCTCCTCGTGAAACGATCGTATGATCTTCCGCGGAAGCGAAATATCTGACCAAATATCGGAAACCTTCAGAAGAACAATCTGAGCCAACATTTGCTGTTGTTGAGGCAGTTGCATCCAGAATTACATCTCCCATTTCAGTTTCACCGTCCACCATAGATAATGTTTCCATCATATCTGGTAGAACATTGTGGAATAGTGATGATGTCAGGAAACTAGAATCGTCATCTATGGCAACAGGGTACTTGTTTGTGAACTGAATGTGAGAAGTGTTCATCCCTAAAAGTAAAAGACGGATGTTGCTTTTCACTTCCGTGAGCAGTGGATGATCATAGAAACGTTCGAGTCTGATCTGAAAGAAGTTTACTAGAAAATCCTGATTTAATCTGGGTGTTAAAATATATTTTACATTTAATGATTTTAAATCATTTGAAAGTCCCAAGAGTGATCGGATGGAGATCAGAAATCCTTTCTGGAATGGATGCAGAAGTTTTGCTTTTACGACTCTCATACGTTCACAAACTGCTGCAAATTCTCTAAAAATGTTTTCCTGTAGGTCTTTGTGAACTCCGCAGGCTATGGGTCTTTCATTATTAGATACTCTGGAATTCATTACGTCGAATGAATCATTTACAAGCTTCACAAAGTCAGAAGTCTTTCTTGATTCAGTTATAAGATAATGAATTGCTTGTGCTTTGTGGTTACTAAACTGTTGTAAACTAAATACACATGCTACCTTTCTCTATCTTTCACATTCAGATGTTGCATCGTTAATTTGGAGCAAATTTTCATTTCCCCACAGTCCAAGGATACAAGCCTTTCTATAACACATTTATCAAACTTGCAGTTATCAGGTAAAAGAAGTCCATCGTCTAGAAAATGATTGCGGAGCAGCTTTATTAGATGAGGAACGTCGGCAAATACCATACTCGCTTTCTGGAATCTGCAGGATTTGCAAAACAAATATTTGTGTGAAATTTAGTTCCTTCCATGCTGCAGGATTGGTGCCACCCAGATCAGAGACTACACCAACAACATTGTATGAAGCGTCTTCTCAGGAAACAATGATTTGTTTTAGTAGGGAAGCAGACATGGATGTATCGAAATCAAAATATATAGGCTGTTTCCAACTTGAGAATAGACCACGAACCACTGCTACTTTTACACTACTATGTGGACCAAAATTTTATCTTCTTCTTGGTCAAAGGTAACTCTTCTGTCGACGTTCATTTCATCGAATCCAAGTATGCATACATGCTGTACTGGCGAAAAACTTTTTGCTTGGGATCTCATTAACTCCATTACATCACTTAAAATTCCGGGGTGACATCGGAATGAACAATCTTATCTTATTTATCTTTTCAGGGTACTAATTCATGGCAATGGAAATCCTATATTTTGCCTAAGAAAATTATAACCTTTTTTTGAAACTGCTGGAGGAGTTAATGCTTTTGCAATATCCTCCTTGCTTCATTTCAATTATTTCTTTCCAGTAATGAAACAGTTAATCTGGTTCGAAGTGAAAACTTTTTCTAGGATTTCAGAAAGTTTAGTAGTTACATGACGATCAACTTGTTTTAAACTTTCTTTTAAGGATTTCTGTGCACATGTGAGTCAAACCTGTAAACTCTTGTTTCGTGCTCTTAATTTCTCATTGATATTGTTCAGGTTTCAATTTTTTCTCTTCAAGTCTTCTACTTCACTTAATAGCTTTTCATTACTGATGGTTTGAAAATCTTTATCTGTTGTAATGCCTTTATCTACCTTTTTCTTTTATGGAGACAAGGTTTCAATTTTTTCTAATGCTCTTTTTCTTACCTCACGGTCAGGATATCTGCTTGCTATGTTGCTGTCACTAGGAGGTCTATGAGTGCGATTAATTACACAATCCGTATTCCTTGTTGAACTCTGGCCAGGTAAATTTTCAGACATCTTTTAGGTTTCAGTTCCAGTAATTCAGCTTTCAGATCACGCTGATAATCTTATTCACAAAAATATTGTGAACCTACTCTAGCACTGTCTGGATTGAAATTATCCCCACGCTTACACTTCGATATCCATGCTTTCCTCAAAGATGGATCTCGTGGAAATCTATGATATATATAGTTTCGGAGCATTTTTGTTATTCTGTAAGAAGCTGTGCAATTTGCATTGCTTTGTCTTTCTGTCATTGACAAAATATCGTATCTAATTCAGAAAACATTATCACTATTAGGAAGTTCTAAACTTTTCTAGACGATGGTAATCCTTTAAAGAATATAAATTACAGCTAAAATTCTCTTCCAATGAAATTACAGGGATTCCTCGTGCAATCAACTAAATGAAACTATTAACATAACCATGAGCCCAAGTTCATAGCCAATTTTTTTTTTTTTGGTAAGATTGACACATTTTTTAATTCAAATATTGGAGAAGAAATAATAAAAAAAAGGATTAAATAACGTCATTTTTATTATGTAACAAATTGTTAAATATTACAAAATATTAATAAAAAACAAACATGAATTTCAACAACTTTTTTTCCCCCCAATTTCTTTCCTAGCATTTCAATTCTTTATTTTTGATTGGTCTTTATATTAAAAGAAGTCATTGGATTTAAAATGACAAGATATTTAATGTGCCCATGATTCAATTCTTTGAAGTCGATGTAGTTATAAACTAATTTATTTTGCAATAACAGTGAATTTCTGTCTCAGTAGGCCCTACTATATTATCTTTGAAAAGTTCCTTTTTAGATTTATTATTTTTTTTAGTGTCAGATTGCACTAAAATATTAAATATTTCAAATACTATTTCGCTTATTTTCAAAAATGAAACACACTAGTCCTATTCATTACTAGCAGCAAAGTCTTTCAGACGACAGGCATAAAAAAATCTGAAAAATCATTTTATAATCAACTATCAAATATAAAGTAAATGTAATCTAAATACAGTTGGAACCCCGCCATTCGTCCGCCTCGCTATTCGTACAACTCGTTATTCGTCCAACTTTTTCAAGTAAAATTGAACTCGCCATTCGTACGCTTGCTCGCGATTCGGACAGCGTGACTTTGTTACTGGCCGCCTTATGCGGTCGTTTCAGTTCAGTCTCGTGCTAGCTTCTGTACGCTACGCATCATCCACGCAAGCTTCATGAAACTTTGTGATATTTTATTGTTATTTTTATTGAAAATAGTGCAGTCATGGGTCCAAAAAAGATTACTGATTCAACTAAGCCTAAAAGGAAAGCAGTGAGAACGAAAAAAGAACTCGTTGCGAAGTTTGAAAGTGGAACTCGTGTCTCTGACCTGGCAACTCAGTATGGCATGGCGAAATCAACCATATCGTCTATACTGAAAAAGAAAGACATAATAAAGTGAGGCCTGTATATTTATTGTTTTCATAGTTTCTATGTATTTTACGCTTAAAGTATTATTACAAAGGTTTAAATAAGCAATCATCTCTGGGTTCTGGAATGGATTAATCCAATTTACATTATATCTTATGTGAAAAAATGATTCGCCATTCGTACAAATCGCCATTCGAACTGCCTCCTGGAACGGATTGTGTACGAATAGCGGGGTTCCACTGTACTGTGTTTTGAGTTTCAAAATCAGCATAAACAACTGAGTAAGTATGTCAAATTTCATTAAAATCGGTGCAGTGGTAACAAAATTATTTGGTTTTGAACGTATGTTTTGTTAGAATTTGTTAAAATTTCATGGAAACAACATGGAATGACAAAATGAACTAATATTTCATGCAATTTGAGTACCCTTCATTCAATGGTACCATTGAGAACCTTGGATCTATCTTAATAGCTTAATTATATCGAGTTACGGACAGACACACAGACAGACGAAATTAGCAAATTATATAAGTTGATTTGAATAGAAGAGAATTTCCAAGTTGCAACCCTGTGACGTCATGCTCAAATAGAAAATATCTTATTAAAAGATGCCTACCATTATAAGCACGGATAAATATTAAAAGGCATCTTTTAATATTTATTTAATAGCACGTAATTTTTATTAATAATAGAAAATATCTTGTTGTCTACTACGCTGCGATTTGGACCCCCCTCCCCCCCCCCTCTGGTATTCACCGTTCGCAGGCTTTTCATACTAATTACAACTGAAAACGGGAAGCAACTTGAAAATTAACGGAAATCCGGAACATTTTATCGGTGAGACTATTATTTTTTGGTTTTTCGAATGAGATTTTTTTGGGGGGTTGAATTTCATAAATTACGCAAAATCTGGAGGTTTTAGAGCTGCATTTCGGAGTTTTTTTAAAGAACCGGAAGAGGTACTTCAGGTTTTCGAGTTGGCAAACTGCGCTTGCGCATTACTTCCAAATGCAAGTGGATGCAACAGGTGTACCTAATAATTTTCCTGTCCTACAACAAATAGAGTAAGTACAGAGATTACAGCTTGCTTTTTGAATGAAAAAGAAATAATCAATTTATAATATCTGCGAGCAAATACAGAGCAACGACCGCATAAACGATTAATTGATCTAATCAAAAGTTTTCTGGACTCATTTCTTTCGAAAGAAAACATTTATTTCATTTATTTTCTAAGTTATTTAAGTATTTTCTGGTTAAAATTGCGAAGCTGGTTCACCTTATGAAGGAGCTTTTTTTTGAAGTTGTGATGTAATCGCTGTGTTAGGACTACATTCAAGATGACGTACATCTGGAAAGGTTGAAAAATGAAGGGTTATTTTTCAATACATACATCCAGCAGCAGAGCAGACCTAATCTTACCTAACTTACAGTTAATTGTAGGGTAATATTTTACGAAATCTCACCTGTTGAATTAGAGCTAATTTAATTGTTTTTGGAAGAAAACGATTCTTTACGTCATCGTAGAAATAAAAGTGATGGAAAACCTCGGTTTTTTTTGTTAGTTTTTAAGAAAATTTGAATTTAAAGCTTGACTCTTTTGCGGTAGCAGACATATAAAACAATGAAAATGGCGGTCTTAGAAGCACTTGGAAAAGCGAGGGTAATTCCAAAACGGAAAGTAAATTTTTTCGGGCGTTTTTCCAAACGAAACATTCTGCAGGGTACTGTACCTAACTTAACCTAACCTACAGTTAACTGCACGGGAATTTTTTTTTTTTTTATGTTTTATTTACAAACGAACAATCTTTTCCGCCAGTTGTTTTTTTTTCCCGCTTCATAACGGCGCTACAAGCTTTTGCCTTGAAAATGTGCACATCCGCCTTCCGTGAAATAGTTCCAAGAAAATCTCGAATTTTCTTAAAAAGTATGAAAAAAACCCGGGGTTTTCCATCACTTTTATTCTTAATACGTATTAACGAATCGTTTTCTTCTATAAAACTTCAAATTAGCCCTAATTCCACAGGTGAGATTTCGTAAAAAACTACCAATTGTAGTAAACGAATCGTTCCTACCGAACTCATTAGGATGAAATTTGTTTTTGGTGGATAATTGACACTGACCTTATGTTTCTATGTCTTCCTTCTGTGGAGGAGACATTGTTGTAATTGCCTTAATGGACGCTTGAAACATGTTTCTTTAAGTTTCCTTCAAATTTTTGACGCCACATGAATTCAGCTAAGTAATTTTGAAATTAATCTTTCTGACATCCATCTCTGAAACCTGCCAGATCCACAAAATGGCATTTACCGTGACCTAATCTATCAGAAGAATCCATGTTGTTTGGCAGCAGTTGAAAAAGAACAAAGAAACCACGTGACAAAACAGTAATTAAAAAAAAAAAAACAATAATTAAAAGAAAAGATATCCATCCGATAAAACAAACCAATAAAAATAAATTATGAAAACCACGTATCCTTCTGAACACTTCGATTGGCTAGTACCCTATTCTCCGGTTTAACCGGTAATATACTTGTCATGTTAGTTCTAGTTCCACATATTTACATAATAGTTAATGAGAAATGGGTTGTTCTTTTGTTTGCAATATTCATGGGGATCCTTCTGCCTCGTGTTATAACGCTTGTCTTGAACCTTGATTCTCAACTAATTGTTAATGAACATTAATTTTGTCACCAACATGAATTGAAGGCTTTCTTTTCTTGATTTTCAAGGAAGATGTTTAAAATGTTTAAATAAAAACTGGAATCTGGAGGTCGCATGTTTTTTTTAGTTGTATAAGTTCGGAAAGCACTGCGTTTTTAGAAATATGGTCATCCTGGAAATAACTCTCCACAGAAATCGAGCAACGACTATTTTGTTGTTAAATAATTCTAAAATTGACTGGTTTCAGAAATACATTAGACTGGAATAAATGGACAGGGAGACCAGTATCTACAGAGCAGATTTTTGGTCTCCCACAAACATCAAACTAAACATAGAAACACACACACACACACACACACACACACACACACACACACACACACA
>JAFIDM010065124.1:0-10574 GCA_023159025.1 Thereuonema tuberculata
TTCGTCAGAGTTCTTTTTATTTTTCCTTCCTAGAGGGATGTTTCTATGATGTCTTCATTTCTTGTTTTATCTGGCGTTGGAGAGTATTCTGTAAAATACTTGTTCCAATACTTTTTAATATTGTTATATTTGATAGTTTAGTATTATATGATTTTGATAAATGAATGATGATCGACTCTTTTACTTTCCTTTTTACATGAACTTTATCATAATTTATGATAGCAGCGTTCTCAAAGTCTGAAAAATGATTGTTTTCATATATATGATTTGAGATCATCGAGGAGTCAGTATTTTGTGTTCTGCATGCATATCTGATTATATAGACGTTGTTTCAATGATTTATCACTTTCTCCAATGTAAAAGCAACATTCATTTTTACATGAATTTTGTAGATTATTCCTTCATAATCTTGCCTCAGGAGGTTAATGTTGTTATTATTAAAATTTAATTTGTTCTCTAAACTGTAAACAGGACGGACATTAGTATCTCTAAACACGTCTTTGAATTTCTCTTCCCATTGTTTTATAAATGGAAGTTTAATGTACTTGTGATCATGGGTTTTTGGGTTTTTTATTTTGGGATTGTAAATATTCATTATTTTTTAATAGATTTTTTATATAGCATATTTCGTTATTTAAGGCTGTTTTATTTGAAGAGTAAATAAAAGCTCTGTCTATCAACATTTTTATTATGTTGTATTTAAAATTATAAGGGGTTGCTGAATGGAAATTTAGGGTTCTACCAGTATAATGTCATCAAGACCGCAGTAACATCACCATATGATTGGACCAAAAAACTTTGAATGCATTAATTTTTACCATAATAGCCCGTACCCCAACTTTTTTAACCATCTTGCTGATGGTAGAGAACTGTATCTCTGAAACTGTCCAAGGACCTTTTTTTAGTATTGTATATATTTTTTAATCTTTTAATATACAAGTTTTATGAAACATGTGTGCTCTTAGTATACTTTTTAAATATTGATAATTTCTAACCATACGTAAAATAATTTTATTTGCATTAAGTTATAGTAAAGATATAAACAATCAAAAATACAAGCAACAATTTCTTTTTTCCAGAAAGATCTGGATTCATCTCGTCATTGTGTAGAATGTCGATATTTTTCGATTAGTTCACTTATTTATTTAATTTTATTTACTCTCCATATTATTTTTTTTTTCTATTTCATGTAAGACAAATAAAATAGAAATAAATGACCTATTGGGCTAGAACCTAATAATAATAATAAAAATAATAATAACTAAAAAAAAAATAGGTTACAATAAATTTCTTCAGTGAAATGACATTAAAATTCAATCATTAACAGTAAAACCTCGGCGTGGCCGTGCGGTCTGCCGTTGCGGTTCCGGTATCCGGGTTCGAATCCCGATCGTGGCATGGATGTTTCTTTCTTCTTCTGTTTCTCCTTCTGTCCGTTCCTGCGGGTGCCACTTGATGCTGCCTCCTATGGCGTACCCTGGGCAACGCTTCGTCGGTTAAAGGCATCATATCTCGCCCCTTGTTGTTGGCCTAAAGAAAGATGATTAATCTAAGAGCCCGGGCATTTGTAAAAAAACAAAAACAAAGAACAAAACAGTAAAACCTCGTATAATGTTTCAATTTGTTTGCAATTACCACAACGCTGAATCCATTTTCCTGAATTTTTCACAGAATGCATCGTAGCAAACTCGTTTCGTCATCCTAACATCTTCAAGCGAGTTAGGCTACATCTAGTTTGAACGCTACTAGTTTCATCCTATAAGACTCAAACTAAGAAACAGCCTAAGTTTAACTGACAAGCAATAGCAATCTTTGCCGTTATTCAACACATTTTCGTTGTATTTAAAACCCTTACTCGAAGGATTAGTGAATAGTATTTTTAAAAGGCACAGAAATAGCTTCTACTGCTTTTATTTTCTTTTGCCCCTGATTAGCCTCCTTTCTTCTTCCATTAGGATTTACTAGTTTTTATGAAGACATAAATAAATTTCGAGTTTGTAATCCGAAGGCTTGTAAATTGCCTGGTAACATCTTAGTTTGGTTCGGTTGTTGTCTAATAATTTTCATTTCTTTAGTCTGTACGTTCAAACTCGGCGTTGAATGGATGCAATGCGTCAAAATAATGGCAGTAGCAGGGCTATAAAATTCTCCCGATCCCAAAAATAGCGGCTCGTGCTAATTTTTCATGGGACTAACTGGTAACTCAAGTTTGAGAGAAAATAGCTTTTTTTTTTTTAGCTTCTCATTGTTTTAGTTTTCAAACTACAGATATTTTAGATTCTTTGAATTTTGGAATAGACCTATATCACAATTTACTTTATAACTAATGTTATTACATGTCCAGGAAAGGTAATCTACATTCGAAAAAACCACCATTATCAATCTTCCTCAATCGTATCTTATTATTATTCATTACTTCGAATAAAAATAATTTTAAAAAAAAGAATCATGTTTCGTGCTACCATCACATTTCCAAAAAAAATTCAAACATTTTTTTATAGTTCAAAAGCAAACGATATTTTGAATTAAAATAAATGGTACACATTATAATTGCTTAATTGCTTGGTTAAATAACCAAACATGTTTTACAAAAGATTATTATCAATAAAATAAAATGAAATAATAAAGAAATAGTAGATTACTTTTTCAAGTAGAAATAATTGAGGGAAACGTTTTTATTACAATATAAGCGTAAGAAATGGAAGCGAGAAAATTGGCACTTACTTGATCTTTTATGCTCTGAATTGGAATATACGAACAATGATTTCATGACTTGTACAATTTAGTTTGAACCTCTTCAAATAACTCTGCTGATTCCGCTTTAAGAATCAATGTAATAATAGAAAATAATTATTGCATAGAAGTACAGTACATAAAATTAAGTTAATCCTACAAAATATAAATAGCTAAGAAAGTTATTGAATACAGCGAAAAAGAACATAAACGTATTATTATCTTTTATATGTTTTCAATTATATTCAAAACTGACTTAATTGAAAAAGAAGAAATTCTCCAAATAATTATGTAACAAAACATATTTAGGATTAAAATCGTTTCAGTTTTGACAATAAAAATCTTTGACATGGTTTTTTTTTTATTGAGCCAAAGATTATTTGTTTCTTATACAATTGGTGTACAATTGCCGGATAAAATATAAAAAAAGTACAGTAAAGCTCCGATTATCCGCGAGTGCCGCGAACATTTTTATTAATTACGAACCTCAAAAAAACCCCAATTTTAATCCAATTACAGAGAAAGTACAATAGGCCCTACAGTGCGAAGGTCGAAAATTACTGACAGGTTTATTGTGCATCGTAATCCTATAGGCCTTCTCGGAATTTGTGGATGCAAACGTAGAGCAAAGATTTCTGCTTAACTGTACATATTTTAAAAGTTTTACATATTATGTTTTTTTGTTCAATAAAACGTAGTTTTTAAGGGTGAAATATTTTTTTCGTGTTTACACCTCATTTTTAGTCTTTTTTCGGGTTATCCGCGATTTTCGTTATCCGCGAAGCCCTTGCCACCCAATCCCGCGGATAATCGGGGCTCTACTGTACTTTTACATGTTACGCTTTACAGTTTAGTATTTCTAATTGTTCTTGCTCTTCAACTATTTTTTGTTTTGAATAAAAGGTTAGAGTTTTATTATTAAAAATCAAAACTTTTGCCCCGAATATAAAAACCTTAAGAAGTTGGTTATGTCTAGATATTTGGATTGACTGTAGGATGTACCATAAATAGTTGTAATTACAAATAATAAAACATACATTAAACAAATATCCAATTTCTGATATAAAAATAGAACAGAGTTTAAGTATAAGTAAATATATATAATTTTCTATGTATTATATACTGTATAAGAATATCATGGTGTAATATACATCATTTTCTAAAAATTATTGAAGAAAATGAAAAATATATGTGAATTACTTCTTATAAATGACTTTTCTGATTAAAGGAAATTTCAGGCAGGAACAAAAAATTAATTGTAAATTACCTTGACTGTTAATTTTAAACGACTAAATTCAGAATTAATAAGAATTATAAATAAATCAATAAAAAATTTAAGTGTAAATATATATATATATTTGCATAAGGAAAGGAATAGAAGTTCAGATAGCAATAAAACAATTCATATCAATTTCAATAAATGATAATGAATTTTCATTCCATAAAATTCAGTGTAACATCAAATAGCAGTAGTATATAGTATTTTTTTCATTATATAATTTTTTTTTTATTTTTAGAAAACTATTTTTAATAAGTCACTTTTTGATTCTTTTGAATTGTTTTGATTTCTAAATTAGGGATGTTTTTGAAATCAATGTTAAACTAGAAGAATTGTGGAATTAATGCCAACTAAACAGTTAGTGGATTTTAAGTCCATATTTTTGTATTGGAAGTATGTATGCATTACACATCTGACTAAAAAAAAAGTTGTCAAACAGCAACAAGAATTCTGAAATTCTTTCTAAAAATAATAGAAATCTTCCGTATATTCTTTCCCGAAAAAAAAATTCTTATTGCCTATTATGTCTTATCCAAAATGGTGACATTTTACCACTGTCTTCCTTATCCCTAAAAGATTTTTTTTTAAGAAAGTTAGGATTATTTCAAATAACTGTGGTGAATTTTATTATATAACAATTCTTCAAATATCAAATCTGTGAAATCCGTGAAATCGGTTTGAAATTGAGACTGCAGTTTTGGAAGATCTGTAAATTCGTCTTTACTCTGGGACTTTAGTTAATAGTCAGCTGTACACCACCTATGTGCTGTCGGCCAACTATAAATTCTCAGATCACGAGAGGGCGTTGCCATGAAACATTAAGTAAAAGGCTCAGCAAATACGATCGATTAAGCGCTTGATTAGGGAAACGGAGTCGGTATATTATGGAGGTGCACGAGAAACCGTTGCATTCATTTGTAGCTGTTGAACGCTGCCGAAGGGAATACAGGTGGGGGAAGGGAAATGCCTATGGAATCCAAACAGTTCCAAGGAATTCAGTCCGAAGAAATAATTGCTAGGAATAAGGACATCGATCACGAAAGCATACGACTCTAAATTAATCTATTGTCATTAAGGTTATTGTGGTAAAAAATGCTGGTATAGCAAGGAATTACTTTTTTTTCATCAACAAATAGTTTAGTTTGTACCTTTCATTTCAGTTTTATGTAACTTTATTTGGTTTATATAACGGTTTTATATTTAAAGGGAGTGTTTATAAAACTGGTATTTTTTAAATCGTTTTTAAATGCTTGGCAATTAAGTATGAATGCAAGGACTATAAAAAATGTAAATACTTATTATCTTTTAACTTAAAAAATAGATAAGAGATAGTATATAAAAATGTAATATATAATATAAAATAAATAGTACTGAAAAAGAAAAGATGAGCGAAGGGAATTTTCATACCCCAAATTTTTAGATGTAATATCGCGAAAGTTTTAATTAGTATCTATAATCTAAGCTATGTTACTGAAAATGAGTTAAATAAGGAAATGAGTTAAATAACTTAAACTTATTTGTATTAAAACAACAGATATTAAATTCAGATAAACTGATGGAAAGCATTACATGGTTTTAAATAATAGAAGAATAAAAAAATAGCTTCGCAAGCAACCTTTACAAGATGTAACAAATTATTAGTTTAGTCATTTAATGGTCTAACTCACGATTAAACTTTTAGATGTATTCAGTATATTTTCATGATGACAGGCTTAGTGCGCTGGCTTAATATTGCATGGCCCGAAGGTCTATTATAAAAATGTTCCAAAAATCAAAAGAAAGTCAAGTTGCATTGTATTTTCCTACCAACATTTCAGTTCTCTTCAATAAATAATGTTTCATTTATCATGGTAATAGTTCTTTCCTACGATATTACAGTTCTTAATTTTTATTAATAAGTCAAATGTGCATCTAAATAAGTAGAATATTGTAAGTATTTGTCCTGAATATGCTAACTAAACGTTTCAGCTTCCTAGTTATTATAGTAGTATGATTTAATGCTTTAGCGGCAATTATTTTGACTGTTTTTAGCTTACCGCCTTAATGTTACTTCTAAGACCAACACTGACAAGTCAATAATGATTTTAAGTTTACCTTTATTTGCCATTAATAAAGTTTCAACTTCCTAGGTTCATTGTGTTTGAGTTTGAACAAAGAAGGTTGGTCGGATTGTGAACAAGAGCATTTCGATTTAAAAGTTGTAGTCAAAAATGTATTTAATTTAATCTATAAGTTAAATACTTTACGTCAATATTTATATATTTAACTCAGTGTTTTGAAGAGATGCTACTAACAGGTCTGAGTTTTATAGCTCTATCGTTCTAGAGATCTTTCGGATGAACAAACAAACGTATAACTGATTATGCTACATTATAAACTAAAATACCTGCTTTAGAAATGTTGTCCTTTTTCTACAAATACGAATATTCAACTGCGAACTGCAGTGAATTAATTTAATTTACAACTCTTAGGCCTGAAAAGAAGATGTCATTATCCTTTGTAAAGCCTTGTTGCACATTCGGCAAAAGCACGGGATATCAGTGTTAGAAATTCTAATAAACAAACGGCAACATATACTGATTCAGAAATATCAGTCTCATTTATTATTTTAATTTTATTTAATAAAAACGCTGCATTACACCTTCTATCTTTCGAGAAACTATGAAACAAAAACTTGGACTATCAATAGACTTAAAAGGACCGGAGTCAATTATATGCAAATGTTTGGGCAATTAAAGACGTTTCTTACTACGTATCTGGCAACTTCTGCGGTCACCAAAAGCAGAAACAGTTTGACATGATAATTACAGACAGTGTGGGGACACCTCTTCAAAAAATGGCACTGATTATATCTTATCGGAAAGAGATAAATGAATCTGATTTGGCACGTAAAATGATTGTAATGTTAGATGAAAAAAAAACAGGAGTTTCAACAAAACAACCATCTATTGATTTAAGGAAGAAAATGCAGACGCTTAGACGCTCACTATCTTTTGCATGACCAGAAGTCGTTTGGGTAGAAGCCATAAAGATGATTGGCCTCCGAATGAACTGTTAGAATGCTGGAAGTGCAATGATTCCTTTCAATTTTACTATTTGTCTTGTCATCACGTTAATTTTTTGCATAGTTCAGGTTTGTTAAAGCTAAACTAACTTGAACTTTATTTTATAAGCTGGTATTAAATGGCAGAGGAGTTAAGCCGGTGTTTTCTTTTTGTGTTAGTTGTATGGATTTTTGTGTGTGTCTTCTCTGAAGTGCTATATCTTAGGATTTTTAATAATTAAGTAATACATTCGGGGCGCATGTGGGATAATTCTACCGGACGATAGCTGACGAGCTCAAAACAGCTGTCTTAAAGTCCCAGTAAAACAAAGACACACTCAGACATGTAAAAGCACACTTTGCTCTTTATTTTCTCTTATTCGTTAATATATTGCAAAGAAATATTTCGCAATACATTCAATGATAGACAATTAATCTATATAAACAAAAACCGCAAAATTAGAAATCATGGTTTACAAGTGACATAAAATAATTATCAACTGATGCACTAAGTTTCTAAATTCCAAATAAAATTCTACTCAGCAAAAATAAGTTACTATTATTGCTGAGGATCGCTACTAAGCGATTGTACATTGTATTGTACTGATGTTTCATTAATCATTTACAGTTCGAAACTTTATAGTATTACGAATTCGCCGCTCAAAATTTGTTATTTTCAATGGTCTTTCAAATAAGGAATCAAAGGATCCCAGTTGACCCCAGTTATTCGAAGTCGCCAAATTAGAAGATATAGGACACCAGCGTTCGCTGCTCCAAGATCTGCTTGTGATCGTCTGTGCGTTGATGTTGTGTTGTGTTGAATACAGCAAAGTATTTACAATTAATTATTTCTTAATATTATTATTTTCTTTCTTAATTAAACTACAATTAAATTACAAAAGCGGTAAATTCTGTGTTGATAACCAACAGAAACATGATGTAGACCGCATCACGAAATATTTCGTAAATTGCAGTGATGGTTTGGGTGAGTTTAACGTGCATAAATTGAAACATGAAAAAAAGAATAAAGAGGTTGCACATTTCAGTAATGCCTTGAGCTATCGTCAACGAAATTTCAGGATAACTGTTTCATTCTATTCAGGACTCATTAACCAGGTTTGCCCATATTGACGATCAAATCACGAAAGCATGAAAGGTTATTGGTATTGTTCCTGTTCTCCGTGTGGGACCCCACACAAGCAAATAACAATAACAAAATCACAATAACCAGTAAACCATTTGTCTCAAAACCTTGGCCAGCTAACACTACGGGTAAAACGTATTTAATAAAGAACCTGTGTGGTCTTAATATGGGGAAGTGTAATTTATAGAGGAATGTAAGGAGTACAAATTGAAACAAGATAAAACAAATAAAGAGATTGCACATTTCAGTGATGATACTGATATTCGAAATAGGAAATTAAGAAAATTTGTCAAGTGATAAATCAGATAGATAGATATTTTTTCTTAGGTACAATTTTGAATTTTCAAACAATGTTCTAACGTTAAAGATTTTCCCATAAGAAAGATAAAATAGAAAGCAAGTTTAACGTCCGTAATTATTCATAAATGGAGAGAAAATCGCCAACCGGACAATAAATATGCCTTCGCACATTGAGCCATTGTAGAGAATTCCCGTTGATGTTGGCTCAATGTGCGAAAGATAAAATAGTTTTGTACAATATCGTATGCTACCTTAGCAACTAATGCCAAAACTATACATAATAGAGGAGAAGGTCCAAATATAGGCTAGGGTCTAAATACGGGCTAGTTGAAGTATTAGGGTATGGGGGGGGGTACTTCCGCCCAGTAGAAATAAAGTGAAAATGTGTGTGAGTCACAAAGAAAAATGAATGGAACAGTTGGTCGCCTACAGTCAAGTTATTCAGAGATAGTGTGGTGATAAGTGTCAATCAACCTATTTTATGACTTTGAACATTTCACAGCTACGTTTTGTTATTTCCTTAATCAAATTCTATTGAATCAAAAGCTGATTTGTAAAATGCATGACATTACTAACATTAAAAACTTGTTTTAGCACAGTTTATTTAGATAAAATAGAACCACGTGGTATGGTAATGGCGGGAACCGAGCTTAATGTTTCTTATCAAATGGTCTAAATACAGGCTACCAAAGAAGGTCTAAATATGGGGCCCATATTTACATCTTTTTATTCATTTAGAGCAAAAAAAACCAATTGATCTATTGATTTCTTCTTTTTAGAATGCCCAGAAATACTCCAAAACATTATTCGAAAGAATAATAGAAAGTTTCAAAACTCAATATACCTGAAGATGATAGCGTCTTAGCACAAGGGGAGGGAACTTTGAATCAAATGTATTCAGTGTTTTATGCGGGCTCACAATGATTGTGCAGGTGCTGAAAAGGACGTTTATATTTGTGACTTTGAAAACAGACAATTAACATTTACTTTAGATTGTTTCAGCATTTTTTTCAAATTTTTAAAAAAAAAAAATTCGAATATTATAGTAAATTTTCGTTGGTAGCTCATATTTGGACCATAATTTCAAAAACTAGATTTCTGAAACATTAAAAAAAAAAATAAAAAAAAAAATTAAAACAAATTTTTTTGTGATTTTCTTTGTGTTTATTTTTTTTAACTTTTGGTTTATTTCAACCTTTTATCATAAAATAGAATCATTTTCGATATGAAGTAAACTGTTACAATTTAATTATCTTAATTTTTTCTTGGGAAAATTAATAAAATAAAAGTGATAGCCCATATTTGGATCTTCTCCTCTCAATATGAATAATGCAGTACAACTTGATAATTTGAACAGGAGTTTTCTAACTGTCTGCTGCTTTCTTGAGTCAGGCGAAAATATTCCCAAAGATTCTGTAACGAGTCGTCTTTTAGGTTTCTAGATGAATTGCTCTACGTTTAGATCAGTGTTGAAGCAGAAGTACGACCTGTATCTCTCTCCTAAAGAAGTTACATTTCCTGTTAGTTACATGTCCTGGTTTATTATTGAGAAACAATTTTCAGGAAATTATCCTTCGCTCATAATAAGATTTAACGTAATGAAAAAGGGAAGGCAGATACTTAAGACGATTTCAATATCTTAGCATGACTAAAAACCTTCGTTACAAGTCACAATGACGCCAGCTTCTTAAGAGTAGCAAAAAATGAACTGCTGACTGTATTTTAATCTTGCTAAGACGAGACACAGTGGAGAACTTATTAAATAGATCTGAAAAGCAATTTATCCCTCTCTTAGCAAACAGATACTCCCATTTCTAATATCAGTTAGAAACACGCCATCAATAATAACAATCAAGATATTAATCGCGATGTAAAGTATATTTATTTGACGTTTATTTGGATCTCATTTTATTTCAATATTATTGAAAGAGGAATTTAATAATCATAATTTTCACTGTGATGTTTTGTTCTAGGAACAGAAGATTGGTGCTCAGAGATGTAATTATTTTTAAAAAAATACGATACCCTAAAAAAATGGCTGTTTATTTTTCTTTATTTGGTGACCAGAGAACAAA
>JAFIDM010065125.1:0-10574 GCA_023159025.1 Thereuonema tuberculata
AATAATAATAATAATAATAAAAAAACGGTCGCCATTGGAGACCTCGCTTGTATTGATTTTTTCTGGCCTCTCCTGAGTGTCAGAATCGTGAAAGAACAGCATCCGCATCCAGGAGGAGAGAGAAAATGCCGCTGCGTCTCTCACCTTCCCTCGCACCTGCATTTGGATTACGATCGATTTGCTTGTGTAATGGAGTCGTGCAGCTGACAGCGCCATATGCAGCATTTCGCCATGGATTGCTAAGCTTTTGTAACGAAACGCAATGCCGTCTGAATTCTAACACCGGTTTCTCAATGGATACAGAATATGACGTGTGCTACAAGCAAAACATTCTAACCATTGAAAAGTAACAAAAACAGCACCACCATTTATCAACATTGATTTATTTGAATTAGATGTTTACTACAAACTTGAAAGTTTTTACACTTTAAACCCATGGGCTTTCAGAATATAATAGGTATGAAACATAAAGTATGTGGGAATTTAATTACAGAAATAAAATAATTAGGATATATCATCGAAGATCTGGATGACAGCTGATGTATTTTGAGGTTTTATTTTTACGTGTGAATCACTGTTTTTAATGAATTGGAAATTAAAATTATAATGAAAAATAAATCTGATTGGCTTTCCACTAATTATTTATTAATATTATTTTGCTAATTAATCACTACCCATGATATACCTTAAACTCTAGTTGATTATTTGTGTTTCTCTTTGATATAGAACAAAGACTACCTTTTATGGTATATCATGGGTAGTGATTAATTAGCAAAATAATAATTAATAAATAATTGGTGGAAAGCCAATCAGATTTATTTTCATTATAATTTTAATTTCCAATTCATTAAAACAGTGATTCAGACGTAAAAATAAAACCTCAAAATACAGCAACAGCCATCCAGATCTTCAATGGTATATCTTAATTATTTTATTTCTGTAATTAAATTCCCATACATTTTATAATTGTTTCAAACCTATTATATTCTGAAAGCCCATGGGTTTAAAGCGTAAAAACTTTCAAGTTTGTAGTAAACATCTAATTCAAATAAATCAATGTTGATAAATGGTGGTGCTGTTTTTGTTACTTTTCAATGGTTAGAATGTTTTGCTTGTAGCACACGGCATATTCTGTATCCATTGAGAAACCGGTGTTAGAATTCAGACGGCATTGCGTTTCGTTACAAAAGCTTAGCAATCCATGGCGAAATGCTGCATATGGCGCTGTCAGCTGCACGACTCCATTACACAAGCAAATCGATCGTAATCCAAATGCAGGTGCGAGGGAAGGTGAGAGACGCAGCGGCATTTTCTCTCTCCTCCTGGATGCGGATGCTGTTCTTTCACGATTCTGACACTCAGGAGAGGCCATCAGAAAAATCAATACAAGCGAGGTCTCCAATGGCGACCGTTTTTTATTATTATTATTATTTTTTTTTTTTGGAGACTTTTTCCATCATTCATTTTCTCTCAACTTGAAAAAGCCAAATACCAACCAGGCGAACTATTTTAGATAGAAAGATAGAAAGGAACAATTTGGCGCCTAGAAATAAATCAACTCAACGAAGATTCAGCAATAACAAAGATGGGGGAAATACACAGAAACAATTAACGTATAAAGCAGATATGCCATAAATTATAAAATTTACAGTTTATAAATTACCGTTCTTAATTTCTTAAAATAAAATTTGTAAGCTAATTTTTAGTAGGATTCATTTCCTGACTAACATTTCGTGTGGATTACTCAGATTATCTCTAATTAATACGAAGGAAATCTTAATCACGAAATGAGTTCTAAAACTAGTTTTAATTCTAAATATGTTTAGTTTTAATTCTAAATTTAATATAACATCCTTCGTATACTGAAATATAAAATACCATAGAGCATTGAAAGTGAGACAAAAAAACTGCCTCGGAGATTCCTGAAATTATAGAAATTTGTTAAAATGGAGTCGCTGTCAGTTTTTAAATTAAAGACTGGCAATAAATTTGATATTACGAAAATGGTACATGTAATTTTATATCACACTTTAATATTATTATTCACAGTTTTAGTAGCCTGTTAAAAAATTGTAGTAATACATTAATAATTAACTACAATATATAACAATTACATTGTACATAATTTCTTTGTATTAATAGAAGTATTCGTAGACTCAATCATTTAAATAAATAATTTAACGTATGCACAATTAATTCAAGTCAAAACCGCTCCAAAACAAATGAGAAAAGACAAAGGAGTTGTCATTGACTAGTCCAGTTTTAGCAAGTATTTGAATCTATTTCTTGTGTGTTTTCATAGTGGTTTTAACTTTTAATATTCAAGCATTCTTTATTTGTTTTTTATTTTTATTTTTTTGTCTCCAAACGGATCCTCTATCAAGACGAACCACGTGGTTTTCGGGAATAAAGTCGGGCGAGCGTCAGCCTGGCCTGCCGATCTCAAACGTTCGTCTCGTTGTCTCTAGAGAATGAAGATATTTCATATCGACTTTCTTTTCTCTTTCAGCTCAAGAAGATATCAAATCAAGCAAATCAAATCAAATACAATAAAGCGAACAATTCTTGTCAATTTTATCTTGAAAAAAAAAATGGACCGAAGGATTTTGATGAAATGGGATGAATCTATCGTTTTCGGATGCGAGAAAGCGATTTAGCTAGGTCTCGACTTCGAGAAAACTCATTTCCGATTAATAATTGATCTGATTGACCTGGATACCAGGTTTCTCTCTACAATGTTTTTTCTTTATTTTTGTTTTATTTTATTCTTAATAAATTCATGTTCTGTGTGTTTTTACATGTAACAAAATAATAACTTTATTTTCATCTGTAATAAAATATAATAACTTTACTTAATAATAATTTAAAACTTTTTCCTTTCAACGTCGCTTGTATTCACTGCGGAGCTGTCCATTTCCCCGAAAGGGGGTTAAATAACCAGGTGATTGTCTACAGTATTCTTACTATATTTTCGTTTTATTTTACCGAGCAAAGCTCAATCTTCCAGGTACTAATTACATATTTATTCCGGAAATTGAATATATTACAATATACTATTAGAATATTAATTCATTTTACATTCCTACAATTTTTATACATTAATTGAAAATGATGAAACTGCCGTAAAATTAGGTGTTATATAAATAGTTCATTAAATAACTGACATTCAATATTTTAAATTTCAATCGATACCTTCTCACCTATTAAAAAAGAAATAAATCGTTATTGGATTTATTTTTACTTAAATTCCATCAAACGACGGATATAGAAAAGGAAGGAGCATTAGGAAACAGAATGGATCATCTGTAATTTGTCTTACGAATGTAAGATCATCGGCCGTCGAATTTTCCATATTCTGCATAAATAAATCTTCCTTCTCCGTTTGCCGGCTGACAGTGATATCACGCCTCTCGCGCGAGACACTCTCTTCCCTCCCGCCTCTCCGTCCACATTCTCTCTTTCCATATTTATCTTCAAACGGGACTCCATAACTCAGGAGTGAGTGGAAGGACCCGAGCAGCTTCCAATATCACTTCTACAGATATATGATCTTATTTCTATGTTTGCCGGAGTGCGGAGAACAAATCCCAGGCGTTTGCTGTGTTGTTTTGCAACGCAAAAGGCGGAAGAGAATAAATATTTTGGAAGGAAAGCGGAAAGACGAAACCGGAAAGACCGAATGCCAAGTGCCAAAACCTTTTTTTTATTGGTCTCCGCAGATTTCGTTACAAAAAAAAAAACACCGCGGCTGAACATACTCTTTTTTCCATCCCCTTCGTCATTGTTTCCTGTATTTATTTATTCATTTATTTCTACTCTAGTTTTATGAGTATTAATTTAGATGAGTAAAGAAAAAAAAGTAATCTTTAAAAAAAAATTCTTAATGGTAAAATTTAATGTGCATGATACAAATACAACAATAAAAGTAAGCATTAAAAACGCACGCATTTAAAGGATTCACTGAACAATTTTTGGAAATTTTGTATCCGGAACTCAAGACAGACTGTTTCGAGGTGCATACCTCTCATCAGTTGGATTCGCCCAGTACTCATAGTTCAGTGAAATCCAAAGAAAGATAAACAAAAGACAAGATTAAACAAAACAATGGCCCTTGAGTTAAAAAAGCATCAAAAATACAAATTAAGAATAAAGAGGGCAATAAATTAATCTCACTAGCAGGTCGCTTAGCTTGTGAAAAATTAATTAATAAAAAAAACCACTTAAATTGATATTTGGTTGCACAGCTGCTTTAAAATTTATATTCCATTTACATTACCTATTTAATGCCAACAATATAAATTTTACATTTTTGAAAAAAAAAAAAAAGAAGACAAACGGGAATGAAATGAGTTTGTTTACTTAAGTTGTAAAAATCGAATTAACTTTGATCAGATCAAATCACGTGCAATGCCAAATAGCATTCATTGTTTAAATTAATAAGATATTAAACGAATTAGGATAGAAATCCATTGTTTAGATCCCAATGCTTTGCTGTGGGAATTTTTGTCGCTTTCTCGAGATAATTACTCGATCTATTTCGAAAAGATTTCAAATATTTTAGTGAGATCCCACCTGTTCGTCAAATATGCTTACTGAGTTTAAAGAAGATCTATCTATGAGTTCAAAAGTTATTAGGGCACACATCCACATACACACAGACGGATTTGATGAGCAAAAAAAACAGCTTTAGTAGTTCTGAATTCTCCGCTACATCGGCAATATGTTTCAGAATCGTAACGGCGCGACAGTGGAACGTTCTGGAATGACAGTACACGGATTTTATATAATATAAAGTTTATAAGAATTTATGCCAGTTAAAATACTATTAAGTTATTTTTCCTTTTTTTTCTTTTTACATAAAGTTTCCTAAGTTATTTATTATTTTATTAAATAATTGTAACATTAAAAATGAACGACGAAAATTTAATGAAAACGTGACAGATATTAATTACATTAAAGCTTTATAATAAAATAACCTTTATGTAAGAATATAAATGTAAAATTCCAGAATAATTAGTCAAATATTAAAAAAACTGCTTTAAATATAGAATAGTCCAATTTGAACTGATGAAGGCTAACGAACCACACGTTTTCTGTCACTACTTTAATATTTTTTTAAGTATTATGTATTTTTCAATTAGTTAACTTATCTGTGTGTTTATTTTTAATTATTATCACTGCTTTAAAAGTTAAAATGTAAAATCTAACAGTGTTAAAATAGAAGTTCTAAATGTCAACTCGTCTTTGCTGATGTAGTTTGCGTATTTCACGAGGGTTCCATTAATCAAAAGCAAATAAAAGCAAAACATTTTCTTTGAAAACGAAAGATAAAGAAAAATAGAGCGTCTCGCAGAGTTGTTTTAATCTGGACGAGTGCTAATTCAGACGTTGGACTTCTCTCGAATTTAATCCGTCGCGAACTGGCAGAGGACGCGATGCCTCTTATCTCATTGGCGACTGCGGGGCTGCATTACAATGGCGCTGGATTCGACGGAGGGCGAAGGCAAGGGAGTCCGTCATTAATCAAGCAACACCTACACCTCAGGGGATGTCGCTGCATCGCCGTGCGTCGTCTAACCATTCGCTGGATCTTTGAAGGATTTCGAGAAATGCCGGCAGGAGAGAGGAGGTAGGGAGACGATGGAGGCTGCCTAACAAACCCCACCGAGAGAAATACAATGGGGAAATCTGTACAACTGTCAAATGCACTGTGTTCTGTGCCGATGTTCCCGATAGGGACAAACGCGACATCGCGCTGTAATTATCGGAAGCATGTCGTGAACCCCTGGCTGACATCGGGTGTCAACATCTTTCAAATCTATTTTGCAAATGCGGTGGAAGAAGATGACTGATCAAATGATTGGATATAACATAAAAGTAAATAAAAAGCAAAAAAAAAAACTAAGAAAGGAAAGTTCAAGAAACAAAAACAAAAGACCGTACTTCATAATACCAAAACAACTCGTATAACTTTTGAACGAATCTTCTAGAACGCATATTTGAGAACTAAGGGGAAATATTTTTTTATATCTGAAAATCTTATCCAAGAGGGCTCCTTGTGGAGAACTTAGCGCAAGAAGGCGACAAAAACTGCCATAGAAAAGCGTGATGTCTCATCTTTGTCTTAGTCAATGAATATTATAGGGGGAATTTGGAATTGCCCCCCAATACATTAAGGAAAAAGAAATAAATATAAGTCTAAAAGCATTATTAACTGACAAATATCTCATGAATTACATTTTCTAAAAATTACCTTCAGTGGGTAATTTAAAATACTTTAAGGTTTGCGAGTGATTAGATTTTTTTGCCCCAATCAAAATGCTGAAATTCTTGTGAATGATGAATATGAAATCCTTGTTGCTAATCCATTGCATGCTGTTTATACGAGTGAATCCGATTTAATAATTTAAGAAAATTATGCAATTTTTTTGCAAAATTCTGCAAAAATTTTTCCTATTCAATAAACATAACCGTGTTTTGAACAAATATTTCTATAGAAAAAAAAGATAGAAATTTTAAGAAATGAACATTGTAACTATGTTTCCTTGGGTTCTTTCGAACTTCTTGTTTGTATCTGAAAAATGACAATTCTTGGCACTTACGCCTTTGGTCTCAACAAGAGATAGAGACTGAATTATTTAGCCGAAGATTCGTTGTCCCGAAGAATACACATTATACCCTAAAACAGATGAAAGTAAACAGCCTTATATCCGCGCCAGGATATAAGAGTAAATAGGGATTTAATTCAAAAATCAGGCTCATCAGTTTACAGCAAGAAAATATTGAATGAAAGAAAAAAAGAAAGAACAGATGATGAATTAGACGAGCGAACTAGATCACATTTTGTTCCCAACTAGATCACATTTTGTTCCCAACTAGATCACATTTTGTGAACCGTTTTATTGAAAATCTACAATAGCTGGAAATATGAAATTTTGCTTCTCCACGTAGAAGTGGACAATCATATTTTAAAACACTTAAAACTGTAAATTTCATAACAATGATGTGTTTTTAAAAACTTGGAAAAAGACATTCAACGAAAGCGCCAGTAGTTCCGAAAGCGAAACAAGAAAATTTTAATTTCGAAGAAACCTACAGCGCCGTAGCATTAGTCATTTTTAAATACCTTCAAACATTATATATATATATATATATACGCAAATGTTCGGAAGTGATTTTAACAGTGCGCGAATCTACTCTAGCGAAAAGCCATGCTTTGAGTAGACTATTGTAGAAAGAAACAGACTGACAGCAGTCAATTAGGATAAGACAGAAGGAGAAAAAAATATTTTCGTTAAGTCTTTAAAAAAAAAATCTACTCCTCCTACGTAAGAAGCCGACGAATTAGAGAATGTTTCAATATTGTTCATTCCTTCCCCACGTTAATCCGGAGTATCTTAGTAATGTTAAGTTAAAAGGAAAAAAATAATAGAAGTAGAACTGACTCTACTGAGACGGTTTCTGGAACAAAAAATATCTAAAAGGTTGAAGCGTATATCTGAAAATTAATTAATCTACAAAAACTTAGCTCAATGTAACAAAATAATTCACTTTAATTATTATGGTTCATTCATAATTGCATATTGTACTTAGATGTCTATATACCTATATTATATTTGTATAGAAAAATAAAATATAAAAACAACTCACCGACGCAAGCAAAACAAGCGACGGACTGGAACTTACCTAAAAAAAATTAATAAATAAAAATTATGTCACATTTCATTACACAATTTCAATTAAAAATTAAATTTTTGTTTGTGTTATACTGTATTCATATTAAAAATTATCATTAATATTCAACGAAATTGTATAATAATTATAATAATATATAAATTTAGGGCAATTATACAGAAGTTTGGATTATCTTCTATTAATCACCGAAGAGAACTTCATTTGCAATGATGTTATGAACTGTACTTCTTAACGTAACAAAGCATCTGGGAAAAGAATTTTAATTAAGATTAACGTCTTAAGATTATAAAAATACAAAACAAGGTGAAAGATAATAATAAGAAGAAAGATTAAGAAAAAATCTTTCTCCTTTCAAAAGCCTGAAGCGGTCCTTTCGGAAAGAGGAAGATTTTATTTCCATTTCGGATTATGCTATAGTAATAGCGCTCTACTCCTTCCACAACAAACAAACAAAAGTGAATTTTCGACTATAGTTTAATAATCGGGTGATTTTGTGGTATTTTTATAAGTGCAAGTAAATCAATAGTATCTTTGGTAGGAACACTTTTCGGAACATAGGATAGAATTGTGGAAAAACAAAAACAAAAAAATCATCACAAGGGGAAAATGAGGCATATTTTAATAACGTCTGGGCTGCAATGCAATAAAACAATTGAATAATGTAGCATCATTAGACAATGTTTATATTTCCAGAAGTTGTTCCCCTTGTTCTAGCAAATGTTCCTATCAAGTACGCCAGAACTTATGTAAAGAACTCTGAACAGAAATAGCTTAATTAGGATCAACGAATAACAGTAAATTAAATTTAAAAAATAAAACAAACCACAAATACATTGAAGAGAATTTTGCATTCGAGGACCATCATCAGACTAAGATACAAAAGAAATCGTAATTTATTTAATTTGTTGTTTTGAAAGATTCTTTGTGTAATTTCGAGAACAAGATACAAAAGAGATAGTATACATAAAGTATATGTAAAGTATATATAAATCGCGGAAATATCGTTTTAGCTTCCTTATATAGTATTCTTTGAAATCTATTTCTGAATATTTTACACCCACTCGTGGAAGATTGATTTTTGTTGCTTTTTTCTTCTCGTGATCTCACTACACAGTGCAAACCTATCCTATGCTAATTCAAAAAATTCAAATAAGACAAGATTGCTATTAAATTAAATTAAATTTTAAAAGATTAATAAAGCTACTTCGATTTAATTTCCAGTGAATACTCCAAACATAGATATTTTTTTCATTTAATTTTCCAGAGTTTAAAAAGTAACAACTTCACTGTAAGGACTGAAGCAGAGAAGCGAACCTTTCATTCAGGCGGACTTTTTGGTTTTTAATTTTCTATTTGTAAAGGAAATGCTTGATTACATCTTTGGTGATTTGTCAAAACGGGGTAAGTCTACAATTGGCCATTTTGAGATAACATGTTCAGTTAATCCATTTTAGATGCATCCATGATATGCCAAACTGATCTAAGTCCACTGTATATAGTTCAGCTTCTATATGTAAATAAAACCTTGCATTCTGCACTATGTATTACACAACTCTGAACTTTCTTTTTCATTTTCCCAGAAATGTTGTTTCAGGACTTAACTCCTTTTGGCAAATCACCACAGATATATCAATAAGACTTTTCAACTTATTTATTCATGTTTTTACTTCACTTACAAGCATATATTCTTTTATTAAGACTATACAACATTTACAAACAACCTGCATTTTTTTTGGGGAGGAATTTTGAAATATTTGCAATTAAGTATAAATATTTTAGGTTTGTAATACAGGAGGAAATCTACAACGCTCTTCCATTCAACGTTAAAATCTTTTAACTTTTCTTTTATATTTTTCATTTCCTTACTTATTTTAGCGTAATTCTTAAAGTGGAATAGAACCTATGCTATTACTAAAAACTTTTCAGTAATACGATCTTCTTGTGAATTTGTTTTAAAATGCAGCATTTTGAACATCAGTAATTTATGGGAAGCCATTCTCTGTCACAAGAGACTTGGATATTGTCAGCGTTTTGTCTGTCTGTCTGTTCATCAGTTTATTTGGTGGAGTAATTCGACTACCACTCGACCGATATTCGTGATTTTTTTTATAAATACAGAGACCAATGACATTCAACGACCCGACACAACTTTCATTGTAACTGGAAAAAAAATTACGACGTCAATTTTTTTCCCATTAACTTTTACAGCTAATAGTAAGACTACATCGAATGTATCGCCATCTAGCGACTGCTTTTGGAATAACGAAAACGACTGCGCTTAATGAAAGCACTACCTTCACTCATATACAACTCAACTCTTTCTATCCTCTTTAGTTACCTAACAAGAAATGCAGTGCTTTTAGGTTTTCCGTTATAAAACAACTCCTATCATGTAACGTACAAGCTATTTAAATTGGATTTGCAAAGAAAATCAAAAATAAAAATGATCCTTGCTTTTATGAATGTTGAAATCTAAACGACCTCTTGCAAACATATGTTCTCTTAAATAATGACATCCCATCAAATATTCTGTCGATTCCTGTCGGAAAGGACTCTTTTTGTCTCTTTTTTGTCTTGAGAATCTCCGCTTTCCCCCGAGCGCTCAATGGCAGCACAAGCCTCTCCAAGGTAACAAATTCGCTGCGGGCAATCTTCTTACACGAGAAGAAAAGACGAGAAAAGAAAGAAAGAAAGAAATTCATCCGTTAGCATCGAATAAGGAAAAGAAGTATCAATGCCCTGAAGAGGTGAATACGACGCTTGGCAATTAGGAACGTGACAAATTCCTCCTTTCAATTCTTTTATTATTTTTTTTTTCTCTCTCTCCCTTTCTTTTTTTCCTCCTAATGCCGCATTCGTTCGGATTCCCTTGGTTTTGA
>JAFIDM010065126.1:0-10574 GCA_023159025.1 Thereuonema tuberculata
CCACACAATTCCAGCTAGTCTCGGTGGTCACTGAACGCCGGAGCCTACAACTTCATTTATTCTGTATCATTTGCACTTTTGTTAATTTTGCTACAATAAACTTTACTAAATAAACTTTTGTTTTATTGTTTCGAAAATGAGGTATAATGATCCCTCAATATCTTTTATTTAATCCTTATCTTTTTCAACTTCCACAATCAACTGTTTATTAATCTGTCCATCAATCATGAAGTCGAGACCTTTGTTAAGAACTTTTCAAAACAATACAAAAAAAAATGAAATGGAAATCAAAAAGAATACTTCAGAACATCAAAATACTAAGTGATATTAATAAATGATGACTCAAGAAATATTTTAAAACCCGATAAAGATAATCATTAGGAAAAACCAGGAAAAACTTCAAAAATTCATTTCGGCAAATATTTAACCAAAAAATCCCATATTTTGCAGAATGTAGCCTACATGCAAATAAATTTTCATAGAAATCTGTGTGGTGTGGTGAACTCATCAGGTGATCTGACGTGGAATGACCCTATAGCTAGGTGGATGAAATACTAATCATTTCGAAAGGTACTAAAAGACAATTTGACAATTTTTTCAGTTACATAAATTGTGTAGATAAGTATATAAAATTTACTAAATTTATTTACAATATGTAGTGCATCGATAATTCTCTACTAAACAAAAATATCAAATATTATTGAAAAATATACTTACTTATTTCAATATCGTTATGAAAGGCCACAGTATTTCGTATCATTTCAAACAAACAGTTTTCCCCGTGATGTTTCAAAATCTCTCTGGTTTCTATATCCAGCTTTTCACCACTTTCATACGACCAGTCTTCTTCAATAGGACTATTCTGTAACTCCTCTGTTATGACGTCATCGTCTATATTTTTTCCTAATAATGGTACAGATGAAATTGGATACAAGTTAGCTGAAACAGGAAAACATTAAAAAAAAATCATAAATAAATAAATATTATGTGTCGTCTATAAGCAATTTTTTGGGTAAGATTCTAAAAATTTAACGAAAGCCCACTCTCGATTTAGGAACATTCGCTTTAACGAACGTCACAATTCATATAAAATTTCTTAAAAGTCGTCAATAGATAGAGCTGCTTATGAAATGAAATACCAAACGTATAGTGAACAGAACTGTAAGATTTAAATAAATAAACTTTTAAAAAACGATATCGTGTATTTTATTCTTATATTCTTTTATTTTACTGATAAGTGTAAAATAAAATTATTTTTATTTTACATTACGTATTTTATATGATAAATCACAACACATACATACATTATAATAAAATATATTGTACAGACAATGTTTACTATGAAATTTACATTTTTACGTGCGCTGATCGTAGTTTCGATATTTTTGACATCTAGACAATGTTTACTGTATGGTTTTAATGCTGTAACGTTTACGATACGTCACAACATAAAAAAAAGAAACACACATTTTTAAAAAAGGCATATATCAAGACATTACAGTTTCGAGTCCATTATGGGCTCATTATCGGATTACAATAAAACTATGATCACATTACAATATATAGAAAAAGATTAAAAGGAAGCATATCCGGATATGACGAAGGAACAGTACGTTGATGGGTTGTAAGCAGATAATTTCACATGTTAAATCAAATGCTTATGTAGATATTTGCGGGTGCGTTCCAATAAAAAAATTGGGACCACATGTACAGGAGACATTGTAATAAAAGTTTAACGTGTGCCAAAATAGTAAAAAAAAAATGCTAACACACATGGAAACAAAATCATTATTATTAACTTAAATTAGCTTAATGCGATTAATTTTAACAAACAAAATATGCTAGTTAAGGATTAGCTAAAAGGATTACCTTGTTTACAAAATCCATAGAAATTTGTTGTTTAGTTTCTGAAGTTTTTCTATGGGAATTTTTGCCGCTTTCCCGCGCTAATTTCTCGACAAGAATCCAATTGATAAAGATTTCATACATAAAAGTTACATCATCTGTAGTCCTTAAATATACATACTAAGTTTTAAGAAGATCCAACCAGTTGTTGAAGAGTTACTTGGTGACAGACACACATACAAACAGATCCTCAAGAAGATCATCCAGTGGTTCCAAAGTTGATAAAGGGAAAGGAGAGGCGGAGAAACATGGAAACACACACACATATAGACTAAATGATTTGGTAGGCCTCATTTTCCTTGGAAAGTAGGTTAACATAAGATCATAAGTTTAGATTAGCGTAATATGATATCTTACCTTTAGGAACGCAGACAGGCGGTTGTCCACCAAAATGTTTCTCTGCATTACAAATACTCACTCTAGGTCCAATGAGTTCATAACCATCATTGCATTTATAAGAAATTGAAGAACCAAATTCTAATGATTCTGGAAATACGATTTCTCCATTCTTAAGATTTCCTGGTTTTATACATTTTATTCCTGAGGATAGATGTTGAACATTAGATACGCTCTGTTAAGTTAAGTTCATTTCAGCAAATTATTATTGACAAAATTGATAATTCTTTCGTTATTTCACATACTCAGTTTTTATTAACATACTGTAAATAAAAGATTACTTACCAGGAGGAATACAACTCATTCCACAAGGACCATCGCATGAACACGATGCTCTTCTGTTTGTACAATCGGCATCAGTGTCACATGATGCAAAACAGTTGCGATCTTCAAGATTGATGGCAGTTTCATTCATTTGGCAGTTATCTGCTAGAAGTTACAAGATTTTCTTTAAAATTCCAAAGAGATTAACCGTAAATAACAGAATATAACTTCAGAAAAATAATTAATCCAGTAATTACAAACATTTTAACAGAAATTAAGCAATTATGTTATGAAACTTTCTTTCAGGTCATTACATTTTGTAGACTCCCATTATGAATGGAAAAATACGTATAAGTAGAAAGAATTTAAAAAAATAATAATAATAGAAGGGTGGAGGGAATGAAAAAATGGGACAAAGATAGCGAAATAGTTTTTTAAAGTTTTAAAGTGCAGAGATATATATAATAAAGTGAAGAAATACAATACTGCACCTAAGTCAAACAAAAGGTTCTCGCACTCTGAGCTACCATCAAGGGTATAGCTGGCTGAAGAAGCCTAATAAAGCTGAAAGAGCTGTCCCAGATTCCCGAGATGATAGCTCAGGGTGAGAGAACTATTTGTTTGACTCGGGTGCATTATTGTATTTCTTCACTTTATTATAGAAAAATAAGTTTGAGCTGTTTATTTTTATAATTGAAAGATAAAAAAAAAAATTTTTTGGGTTGGAAGACCCATACTCTTTGATTTGGTATGGCATCTTGATAGCTCGGCACTGGTGCCAAAAACCTAGCTCTGTCATTGTTAAGGAAGGGGGACATTAAGAAAAGTATGCAAATATGAAAAAATTTCAACAAATAAAGTAAATAACTAACATATTTGTGGCACATTAAAAACTAAAAACGAATTTAAGCGTTAAATACAGTTAAATGTTATTTATTTATGAAAAGACATAAATAATACGGTAATTTAAAATTGGTTTTTAACTTAATTCCCTCTTTCTTTCTCCGTTAAGGATGGACTCTATTATGGATCTCTTAGAGTTCCCATTGTGAACCCTTGGAAGGATCCATAGAATTTACAGAATAGATACTGAGGTGGTTTTCCTTTGCCTTCCTCAGGAAACCATTTGGGAATCGTTTCAGACCAAAAGGGAAAGATGAAGAAGCAGACAAACACAGAAGTAAAAGTCCATGCCGGTACCAGGGTTCGAACCCAGGTTCTGACACATCAGCCCTGTGGCAGGCTGCCGCCTTGATCTCAAGGCTATGCCGAACGACATTAACTTAATTAACAAATGCAAACCCAGTGGAAGAGAAATTGTATATTACCTTGAAGTTATGGAACCAACCTCACCTTTTTCCAGATATCTCTGACTTTACCTCACGTGACTTCCGCAGTCACGTGACATAAAAAAAATTAGCTCACGTGAATGCGATTGAAACTGAAATGTAAGCATCCTCAATAGTACACGTAACATTTGATACCTTATTTGTATTTCGGTGCCTTATGGTTTCGGAGGAGTAGCGGGCAAAAAAAAAAATTCCAATGTTTTCTTTTATATATACAGATGGATGTTGATGTGTCAAACTAACAAAATATGTTATATACTAAGGTGAATGTTACAAATAAAAAAATTACATTATCAGTTTACAAATAATTACCTAAAAAAAAAGTCTAAATCTCCATAGCTATTACCTTTGCTTCGCTTCAATTGGTCATCAATATGGCTGTCCTATTTACCACATCTAATTACAGCCATTGATGAAATTATTTCGTGGTTATGTTTACAGACATTCTAATATAAGTAACTCAAATATGAGTATATAAATATGTATGAATGCATTCCAATACTTCAAATTTACTTCCGAATTTCCTAATAAGGATGAAACAGCTGTTCTGGATTCCCGTTGATGTTGGCTCAGTGCTTGAAAGCATATTTACTGTTCATTTGTTGGTTTTTTTCTTGATTTATAAATAATTATGGACGTGAAATTTTGCTCTTCATTGCACTTATGATGTTTTTCTTGTTTCTTATTTATAATTAAATCCTTTGTGCCTTTCAGTGAAAGAACAAAGAATTAATACTGTGGATTTCACAGGACTATATTTTATTTGATTGTTTTTGTTCTCGGCGGCCATTTCCGGGAGCGACAATGATTTCCCTTAAATTTCGCGCAGTTTAATAGCAAGGGTAAATTCTGCTGATGATTCCTAATAAGGATGAAACAGATGTTCAGGATTCCCGCTGATGTTGACTCAGTGTGCAAAAGCAGATTTTCTGTCCATTTGTGTTTTTTTTCTTGATTTAAAAACTGATATACTTGATATATCTGATAAAAACTATTTAACAAGGATCTACAATATTGTTTATTATACTTTTAAAAATATGAGATAAAAACATTTAAAAATTAATGACAATTTTTATGATTATAATTTATAAAATTTATTATTAAAATTCAATTTTTGTAATCATACTATTAATAGGCAAAAAAGGATGTTTGTTTGTCGTCAAAGTGGAGAGAGCGTAGAGAGAATATTTTAAAGTGTATTTTAATATTTTTTATTTTTTATTTTAAAAATACACTAACAAATGTCTTTTTGAAAAGAAAAATTAGTTGATTTAATAAATCAATATATATGAAAAAAAACTCCAGCTTCCGCAATAGACACCAACATTTCCTTTTTTATTTTTCAAAGACTTTCTCAAGGTTTCTTATAAAAACATAAAGAAGATAAACATCACTTGGATTGAGAAGTCTATTGCGGAAGTTGGAGTTTTTTCATATGTATTGATTTATCTACAAAAGTATGACATTAAGTTTTAGTTGACTTAATGTTGGTGAAATAGTTCCTACGCCCCTGTAAGGCATTGTGGGGCACACTCTCATAGGCTTAATTTGGAGGAGCCTATTAGGACAGGAGGTTAACTTTTTTCGCCGAAAGTGCCAGGAAAGCATGTTGATATTAAAAAAAATCAAGAATCGTATAACGATGCTTTCACGGTATTTCAAAAATGTGGTATTTGTTTTACTTCCGTGGATATTTCACGGGTTGCTACTAGTAATAAGTTAATTACCGACGGTTTAAGCAAATTTTAGTAAATTTTCACTTTATTTGGTTTATTTCAATTTGCCTGTAACGAATAATTGCTCTACATTACTATCCTATAGAGAAAGTGAAAATTGTTTGTTTAGATTTCACATTAGATAATAATAGATCATACATTATGATATGTTATAGTTTAAAGCAGTTTATGTATAATTACAAAATGAAATAATTAATCAACTGAAATTTTAAAAAAAAAGAAACCGTAGGTAGGATTTTTGTAATTCCTTTGTAATAATATCATCTTCCAGCCAACCATTCTATATGGAATTGAGAAATTTACATATTTTTTTATTAAAATTCTGATTCTCTTTCTCGTGATTGGAAATCCCAGAAAATTCTTTATCAATATTTCAATATCACTGATAAGAGTTGATGCCAAGAGTTAAAAAGGAACTCAGTTGACTTGAAATTATAAATCAATTTTCGAAATAAGAAAATTTAAATGAAAAACTTAAAAAGTTGCAGTTTTTATCATATCTAAATTTTATATTTTTCTTGTTACTTTCAGTGTAATAAAATTTTAAATTGTAATGAGATATCATATATAGTTTAACGAATAAACATTGAATAAAATTAAACGAATTTTACATTATTATTATTATTATTGTTATCGAAAAAGCTTCAAACCATGGGTTTCCCCAGCTAAGACAATATGGCGGGTCAAGGACCAAAGCACAAACTGCCAAGTGTACAAAAATAAATAAATAAATAAATAAATAAATAAATAAAAAGTTTCAAAGAAACCCTGCAAAGTAGTTTTAAAATTCTTGTTAATTCTCGTTCTTATTAATTTTATAAACAAATAATATAAACAAAATAATAGCTGCAATAATTAAAAAAATATGCTTCAATTACTATCTTTTAACATAAAGATGTTATCATTTTAATAAAAATATACTTTTATAAATATACAATTAAGAAGCTCCTCAAAGCATTTGAAACCTGCTTCCTTTAATACGTAACATTTTTTTTTTATTCTTTGTTTTCTGAAATAATGAATAAAAGACAAGTCGACGTATATTTTTAAATCATATCTGCTGAAGGCAAACAACATAAATTTTTCATTTTTCTTAGCAATTAATTATATTCACATTAAGTAAGTAATGACGATTTCATTCATTTACGTTGCGTACATCAGTTTATTTTAATCAAACCAAAGCAAGCACAAATTAGTGGATTACTAAAAATATTAATGTGCATTTTTAAGATATCAATAGAATCCATTGTTCAATTCTAACTTATGTGTTTGTTTGTTTGTTTTTACCTTCACGTGCTAATTTCTCAACAAGAACCCACATGGAGAATTTAAAATACAGGTACTCCTCACTTTACGACCTGTCTGCTTGACGACAACTCGCACTTACGACCTCCGCCCTTGAAGGTACAACTTCTATTTCATCGTCGTCATCTCCCTTACCTGGACCTTCTACAGCTCCAGATAACCAAATAAACAAATGCTAATATGCACATATGCATGTCTTTTTATGAATAAATTTAAGTTTATCATTAAACATCTTCTACGACACAAGAAACAAACGTTTAAATACCACATTTATTTCAAAACAGCAAATTTTCAAGGAGAAATAAACTTCTCCCCTTTTTAAAGCCTTTTTACATATAATAATAAGTAATATGTCGAGAGATTTTTTATTATGTAAAAAGGCTTGAAAAAAGGGAGACGTTTATTTCTCCTTGAAAATTTGCTGTTTTGAAATAAATGTGGTATTTAAACATTTGTTTCTTATGTCGTAGAAGATGTTTAATGATATACATTACAAAAGAAAGGAATTGAAGAAGAAATATGGGACGTTTATATAAATTTGAAGTTTATTGCATAATTTTTATAATTTTATAATTTTACAACGATCCTCTATTCCCGGCGCAAGCTCCTCGCTTATCGACTAATTCGCTTAACGACGTAACGGAACTCGGTCGTAAAATGAGGAGTACCTGAACAGAAGTTAGATCGTCTCTTGTAGGTAAATATGCAAGCCAAGTTACAAGAAGATCCATCTAGACTTTCATTCAAAAAGTTATTAGGCACAGACAGACAGATACACAGACTAATTTTGTGAGTCTCATTCTTCTACGAAAGTATACTAATATCAAAACCAAGGTTGGGTAGGGGATAAAAATTAAGCAACCTCCTTTCCTCCTTTCGATGCAGTAGACTTGCAAAAAAGTTACGGAATATATATTGAAAAAATATTTAAGATTACAAAGTATTCGATTTTTTTTATTTTAATGAAAACAAAATATTTAGTAGAAAATATAAGTTTTTGGGAATGACATTGTAATTCAATAAGAGACAAAGTTCATAAGATAAAAATGAAGGTCGTTTGCTAAAAAATAAAAAGAAGCCGAGAAAAGTCTATCATCTATGGACAGTGAAAAGCTTTAACTATTTTCAATTACAACTTTGAGGTTTATTCAAAAATAATTATTCTTACCTTGACTTTGAACCAGGAATACCTGGATTAAGAGAATCCAAAGAGACATTTTGAATTGAAAGAAATTTAGGAAAGAATGGATTAAACTGAGGAACGATGTTCAAATTGAAAGCAACGCCTTCGCTATCAGTTATTAAGTTATTTTTCCAAGAGAATTTAGTATCAAAGGTTATCATCTGTTTGAGAGAACAGATTAAGGCTTAAGTTTCAAATCTAATAACTTAAGAATAACTAAATCTACATATACAGAGGAGAGGATGATCCGCTATGTTGTAACAGTTTACATATAAATATTTTTAGAAATTATTTATTTGTATTTATCTGTATTATATTCGTTTTAATCTTTACCGTTATTTATTTTAAATCAATCGTTTTCTATTTCCTAATTATTACTGTTCTGTTTATTTTTAAATTCTTTTCCGTTACAGCCGTTTAATTAGTTAATTCATTTAAGTCGGTTATGTTTCTTCTCCAATCACTATATATATATATTTTAATTACTTATCCAATGAAATTCAACAATCCAATGAAATCTATAAAAACCCATGTTTTATGTTTAATAAATTGATTCGTTGCTTCTTAGCTCCTACAAGACTCTCCCACAAATACCATTACAATTTATTTTATTTTACTTATATTTGTATACAAATATCATCATATGAAGAAATATTTAATGGTTAAAGCATTGTGTTCCTAAACCTTACTGAAGCTGGCCGCACAGGAAATAAAGGCATCTGTTATCATCAGCACATGTTTAGCTACTTTCTGTGAATGTGGGTGGCAGGGAAGCCGGGCATCACGACTTTATTTATTTCTGTTGTGCTATTCGCACGAAAGAAAACAGACGGAAGTAATATTGAAGAAAGAACAGTGGAAGTAGCGGGGAAATGGGAGAGCGCCGAGAAAATCTGTCCTGTGCTAATCCTCCACATGAGAACCGAAACCCAGTAGTGGTGGAGAGAGGCCAATATCTTTGCAACACAGCAACCGCGTGGCCGATCATTAACCTAAGAAGAATACAGAAAGATTAGTCCAATTCTCGCTCTCCCACTACCCAAGAAAGAAACCTTATGTGCCAATAAGAAAGACAGCTGGTTAAATCTTAGAAGATGAATAAGCGCTAGGAGATCTTTTGGTCACTTTGTAGACCAACTGTTTACTATTTGAACTAAATGACCCAAAACATTATTTTAGAATAAAACTCAAAAACAGTTGAAGTAAATCACAATATTTCTGTCACTTCATTAAAAACACGAATAACGATTTCATCTCACCACCGTTTTTATTAAGTTTTCGAAAAAAACAAAAAACGATAGACGAGCTGAGGGAAGATCTTAATTCAGTTGAAACACTGTTTATGAATTACCGTCAATAAATATGTAAATTAATTCCATTTTTATTTTTTATATTATATTAGAATTTATTGAATATGTGCAGAAGATTTAGTCATTAAAATTATTTTTAACTCTTTGGCAATTGGAAGTTGGCTTGACTAGGGCGTCAAAAATCCTTACGCCGGACCTAACTGCATTAAGTTGTCTTATGGCTGCTTTACTTGTGATTTGCGAATTCTAATTTTAATGTTAAGCCTCATTGAGTTTTGTTTTTAATGTCAGATCCAAAATCCGTTGCATTTCATAGCGCCATATTTTATATCTATTGTTAATAATGTTGTCTTCAAAATTCTTTTGGCTTTTGTCTATTGTCTTCAAAATTTATTGAAGAAGGAATAATGTTATTAGCAATTTGCTTCATTATCAATAGAGTATTTTATTTTTGACTTAGCATGGGCAGTCTTCAATTCCATTAGGACCCTTCTTTTTTGTTCTGTTTAAATGCCAATCTGCTAAAACGTCTGGACCGAGTTTCTTAAAAATTGTTCTGTTGCTTATTTGTTGTCCGAGCACCATTATTTTTCTCTCTCTTCCGTTTGAACATTTCTGTCCTCTTGTTGCTGGATGGATTTCCTTTCAATTTGATACATAATTTATTTAGGGCCAGTTTAAAAATCTGGCACGATAATTTTGTCCTCCATCCCTTCAGCCCTTATCAAAGTAAACCTAATATGCGTTATACTGTGGTAACTCTATGCTTTACTAGAAACTATGGTTCCTTATCTTAATCTTTGTTTACGTCCAAATTAAATTCAGAATAATATAACAGTATTTCTTGTGAAATAAATCGTTAAAACAAAATTCTCAACAAAATAAAATAGTTCTATTTTATTTCAGACAGCGCTGCTAAAAAAATTATTTCTCTGTTGATAAGAATTCACAAACAAAGCTTAAATACCGGAATAGTTTACAACAGCCATAGATTTCTATAGGGCAGCCATTTATTGAATACCCTAGGATTTAGCAATGTAAAAGTGGGCAAACTTTGCACGTTTTATAACTCTATAAACGGCCATTCACTTATAAACATGATTTGTTTTAGAATTCTCTCACAATG
>JAFIDM010065127.1:0-10573 GCA_023159025.1 Thereuonema tuberculata
CCAGAAATGTATTACATCTGTATTACACATACCAGTATCAGTATTAAAAAACATCAGTATTGTAATGGAAGTTACACTTTGTTGTTTTTTATATTAGATATTATTACTTATATTTGTTGAATGCATAATCAGTTGACTATTTAAAACAACGTATTTATAGTTTTGCACAGGTGGTTTAAGCATTCACTCACAATATACTCCCCTCAAAAATGATAATGAGTTGTTAATATTATTATTTCATTTTTAAATATTAACGTGCAAAAATAATTTCAGAAATGATAGCAAAATAAGGCACAAAGCTGTGTAAGTAAATTTATTTATCCTTTACTTAGCTTTGTGCATTTCTTTGCTATCAATCCTTTTTAGTGTTTGTTTTGTTATTTTCACTTTCATTCACTTTCATATGTTTATTTAAAATCCTTTCATCTTAAATTAAACCAAGCTTTGACATCAACTTAACATGCTTGGGTGGCAGTAATGCTTTTGTTAACATCTCAGAACAAGTTTCCTCTGTGCGTATGTATTGTAGTTTGATTTTAATACTTTGCACATGCAATTTCACGGAATGATATGCTAGTATTTTGATTTATTCACATTCTCATTGCATAGTTTTAGGCTACTATGTTGTCACTGTACAACTTACAGGATCTTTTATTGATTTTGTTGCTTCCAGGTCATTCAGAATATTCTTTGCTGCTAACAACTGCGTAATGCCTTGACTCATGGCAATAAACTCAGTTTCTTGGGTTGAAAGTGCTGTGATGCTTTGTTTTCTAGAGTTCCATGCAATTGCATCGTTTGCTAATATCGTTGTATATCCGGACGTTGACTTCTATATTTTGGGTCATCACTCCAACTCGAGTCACAGATAGACACAGATTCAGTATTTAATAAATATTTGTAGTTTTGCACACGTGGATTAAACCTTCATCCACAAAAACGATTTCCACACATCATTAACGATTCCAAGGCGAATAATTTCTAACAATTTCAAATTTCCCATTTGTAACAAGCACTTTTTTCTGAGGAAAATGTGAAATGTCTTTCAAATTCACTGTTTCACTGGTACAGAAGTTAATGCTTAAAATGAAAGTTTCTCTGACAAAATTGTAACTCTTTTGGTCGCTTTGTACACTTTAGAAAACTTGTCTCAAACGAGCTTAAAAACTTGCCGTTCGCCAGTTGTCGCTGGCCATTTGTTAAATCGCTTTACATGGGAAGAAAACATTCCGTGTTTAAGTCTTGTTTTGTTCTCGTTGAGATCCCGATTATAATAGCAGTCGTTCAAGCGACAAACAAGATGATTTGGCAGCTTAGTTTTTATATTCATTTTCAACTTATTTCTCAACAGAATTAATGAAAAAGAAAAACAAGATCATGGAGTAAGAGAATGTGGTGAATGAAGCCGTGGATAAAAACCAGTAGCAAAGAATATTGAAGATTTCTGCGTGAAGTTGACATTATCTTATTTTCTAAATAAATTTTCTCGCCGCCAAGAGCCATGGTGTTGACTTGTTTCTAATATTTGTCTGAATTTAGAACTTGTTTTATTTAGAAAAATGGGAATGATTTTCTGGCAAATGGTAGATTTTCGAGCGTGTAAAGCGTCGAACGTGAAAAGACGGCCATTCTCTCAGAATAACTTCCGTTTAGGAAGTTGTGGCTTTCACCAATACCTAAAGAATCCCCAAGTTGTATTTTCAACAATTAGTATCAAAATTGAAATGGCGAACAGAGATGAAAAGAATTCAAGACTCATTTATCCGAATAATTTAATTTTGAATCAATTGAATGTTGAAATAAAACATAGAAAAATAAAACGAATCTGTTTTTGATTAAATAAAAAAAAAACAGATAAAAAGAAATCATTTTTTTAGTTGGTTTTATTTTGATCTTAGCATGGCAACAAAAGAATTAAGTTTTGCTATTTTGCAAATTTTTGATTAACAAAATTTGGTCTTCATAAGTAACTATTCTTACGTTAAATTTGGGATTTTTTCTTTTATATTTTAGTTCTCAGTTCAATTTCTGATTGGCCTTTTCAGTCTCAGGAGCTTTTTCAGTAGCTTTTTTGAGTCTGAGTAGGGTCGTGGGAACTCCCGAAAAGTGGGCTATTCATCCATTGAGGATGTATTGTCCAAATCCTAGAATTTTCGAATTTTTGACAGCTATAGACAGCAGAAGGTTAAAAAAAGAGAAGAAGCAGACAAATACAGGAAAGAAAGGAAACATCCATGCCGACTCCGGGATTCAAACCCAGGTTCTGACACATCTTCCTCGTAGGAGGCCTCTGCCTTTTCCACTAGGAAATCTGGCAATTTCACTGTTAGATATGAAAATCACATTTAATATCATTTTGAAAATTACATTTATTAATGCTGAATTCAAGTTTATTAATAATCAATTTCTATTTTAGATATTTGCTTACATAACACTTATCTCTAAATATATGATATACAGCGAATATAAGATAGACAGTTGAAGGTGAGAAAGAGAAGAAGAATCAGAGAATAATTTATTACCATAATTAAAACAGATTTTAAAGAAAATAAAAAAGACGAATCAAAAGCAGAGATATCAAAAATAAATGTGTATAATATACATTTCAACTTTTGATCTAAACTGTTGGGAGATATAGGGTGAATTGTCTTCTAGCCATTGCATTAGGGCAAGCAGGTTATCCTAATTGTAAAAATGTTGCAGTATCTCTTCTAAAAATATATATTAGGAAGTATTGAGGATTCTCTGCTGTATTTTATCGTTAGGATCATTGAAATATTAGTTCTCCTGAAGAAATATTTATTATATTCTAAATCTTTGGTTAAATGTGATAACTCGGTCACAGTTGCACAAAAGTAAAAAAACTTGGTTTTCCTTGTTTAACAACAGGATATATGGCTTTTCGCAAAAACAAAGTTTGCCATTGATTAGATAGCAAAAGAGAATGGGAATTAATTAGTGTAATAGTATTTTCTTATTACTATAATCCTTCATAATTAATTATTATACGTCATTCGTCTTCAATTTTGGAATTATAATCATTTTAAATTTCGTTACAATTATTTTAAATATTAAACCACGTAATAATTACATTTGAAATTCACCTACTTAGGATAACAGATTTCAAAACTGTCCAGTAAAAATTAAATATTAAATAAATGGTGTAAACTTTTCTCATTCCGAGCAACCTTAAACACTAACTTTATATTTTCACTAATTTTTTTACTAACTAATACACAATATGTTACGGTATTGCTATGCATTGTAAATGCCTCCAAATATGTTACTAAGTAAAGAGTTTACTACCAGTAAGTTTTAAAATGTTTTAAAAGTTTCAATTTTTGGTCAAAACTTATATTCTAGAAAGTTGAAATTTAGACGTAGGTGAACGAATCTCAAAAATGATTTTGATGCTAATCTAACAGATAGGGAGCTAGAAGTAATTTCTTTTTCAGTACGACTGGGAAGTTAAGTTAAAACGCACTTCTCTTGCAATCTGTGAAAAGTTTCACAGATGGTTACAGCATTTTTAAGAAAGAGGGCTTTTGATTTTGATTCAATTCTAATCAGTAGATGAAAACTTTCGAGCAAAAGACAATCTAAAAACTCAACAACATAATATTTCTGCATAAACACATTTTCTTTTCTTTCTTTTTTTTTGGGGGGGTGGGGGTGGGGTTCTTTTATTAAATTGTTACGCTCTTTTAACAAGTGGGTATTCGTGAGTTGGCGTATCAACCATATCTTATTTATTTTAGTTTTAGGAGAAGTTTAGACAATCAAACAAAAGGAAGAACTTTTAAGATTGATCTTTTTTCATCTCTAATTTATACTTGTTTAAACTTAAATATTTCTTAAATTTAGCTAATAGGTTTTACGAATCCTGTTAGTTTTCTTGAATTCCTTTGTTATAATGCTTTTCAGAATAAAATTAATCAGCTATTGTTTTATGCGTATTGATTAAGGTAATTGGTGAAATAATTAAAAATTTAATTGAAATTCGACTAATTTGAAAATATTTTTATTTCTTTCAGCACTGCCAGATGTGGTAAGTTTTAAAGGAATGTATGATTTGTTATTTACATACCTTCTTTTACATAAGAAATAGTGATTAAGTTTTCAAAATTTCATTAATAAATTAAGAAAATTTTAAAGATCTTTTAAAATGAAAATTTGTTATTAAAAAGAAAAATCAAATAAACAGTTGTCATTGTTCGAAAAACTTCAAAACTGTTATTAATTATAATAAATTCTTCAAATATAAACAGAAAACATATTATTGCAATAAGCCTACTATGTTGATACTTAAAAATTAATAGGGATAAAAAACATTAATAAATATGTCTATGTACGTTTCTGAATTCCTTACTAAATTCCATTATCAAGCCATTAATAAAAACCCTGGATCCCCCAAAATTTCATTGTTCCGAAGGAATTCGTCTAAGAGATCTAGCAATATTTAATAATGTATTTTATCCATATTAATTTTAAGTGTCAATATAGTAGACTTATTGCAATATGCAATTAGGACACGTTAAATATTTTATTATTAGAAAACATATTACTTCTCACCAATATTTCGTTCTTTTTAATCAAAAGAACTTCATCAAGAATTTTTACACTTAATGAAAAGAAAATAGCAACAAACTAAATTTCCTCTGAATAAAACGTGAATAATAACAATAAATTAACATAAAATTCTATTTCACGAAATAAACGTGACTATTAATAAGCAACAATAAAATCAAATCGAACATACAAATAATTTAAACAAACTAAAATGAAAATGAAATGCAGAGTTATACCAAGTTCAGTAATTCTTTCAATTAATCATTGTTATTCATAATTTTTGTAAAGATGCCAAAAGAAATTTTATTTACTTTTAAAGATTTATCTTTGTTATTACATTTGCTCCAATTAATAAAACAAGATCCCAAAAGTAGTCTGTCTCATTCTTCGTGGTATTCATACAAAATTTTGATTAAAGGATCTGGAGTTTGGTTTACTCATAAACAATGGTCCGCCCACTCGGAGATTCCTTTTCTATTACTCCTAAAAGCTCTCAAATGTTCCCGTACACGTTCCTTTAATGATCTTCCTGTACTTCCAATACAAAACTCTTCACAATCTCTACATTTTAATATACAGGGTTAGTCAAAATGAATAGGACAATAAGAAAACTATTTTTAGATGAATGTATGTTTATTGTAACCAAACTACAGCTACGTATGGACAGATAAACTATCAAAGATATTTCGTAACACATCTGTCCATAGGTAGCTGTAGTTTGGTTACAATAAACATACATTCGTCTAAAAATAGTTTTCTTATTGTCCTATTCATTTTGACTAACCCTGTATATTAAAATGTAGAGATTGTGAAGAGTTTTGTATTGGAAGTACAGGAAGATCATTAAAGGAACGTGTACGGGAACATTTGAGAGCTTTTAGGAGTAATAGAAAAGGAATCTCCGAGTGGGCGGACCATTGTTTATGAGTAAACCAAACTCCAGATCCTTTAATCAAAATTTTGTATGAATACCACGAAGAATGAGACAGACTACTTTTGGGATCTTGTTTTATTAATTGGAGCAAATGTAATAACAAAGATAAATCTTTAAAAGTAAATAAAATTTCTTTTGGCATCTTTACAAAAATTATGAATAACAATGATTAATTGAAAGAATTACTGAACTTGGTATAACTCTGCATTTCATTTTCATTTTAGTTTGTTTAAATTATTTGTATGTTCGATTTGATTTTATTGTTGCTTATTAATAGTCACGTTTATTTCGTGAAATAGAATTTTATGTTAATTTATTGTTATTATTCACGTTTTATTCAGAGGAAATTTAGTTTGTTGCTATTTTCTTTTCATTAAGTGTAAAAATTCTTGATGAAGTTCTTTTGATTAAAAAGAACGAAATATTGGTGAGAAGTAATATGTTTTCTAATAATAAAATATTTAACGTGTCCTAATTGCATATTGCAATAAGTCTACTATATTGACACTTAAAATTAATATGGATAAAATACATTATTAAATATTGCTAGATCTCTTAGACGAATTCCTTCGGAACAATGAAATTTTGGGGGATCCAGGGTTTTTATTAATGGCTTGATAATGGAATTTAGTAAGGAATTCAGAAACGTACATAGACATATTTATTAATGTTTTTTATCCCTATTAATTTTTAAGTATCAACATAGTAGGCTTATTGCAATAATATGTTTTCTGTTTATATTTGAAGAATTTATTATAATTAATAACAGTTTTGAAGTTTTTCGAACAATGACAACTGTTTATTTGATTTTTCTTTTTAATAACAAATTTTCATTTTAAAAGATCTTTAAAATTTTCTTAATTTATTAATGAAATTTTGAAAACTTAATCACTATTTCTTATGTAAAAGAAGGTATGTAAATAACAAATCATACATTCCTTTAAAACTTACCACATCTGGCAGTGCTGAAAGAAATAAAAATATTTTCAAATTAGTCGAATTTCAATTAAATTTTTAATTATTTCACCAATTACCTTAATCAATACGCATAAAACAATAGCTGATTAATTTTATTCTGAAAAGCATTATAACAAAGGAATTCAAGAAAACTAACAGGATTCGTAAAACCTATTAGCTAAATTTAAGAAATATTTAAGTTTAAACAAGTATAAATTAGAGATGAAAAAAGATCAATCTTAAAAGTTCTTCCTTTTGTTTGATTGTCTAAACTTCTCCTAAAACTAAAATAAATAAGATATGGTTGATACGCCAACTCACGAATACCCACTTGTTAAAAGAGCGTAACAATTTAATAAAAGAACCCCACCCCCACCCCCCCAAAAAAAAAGAAAGAAAAGAAAATGTGTTTATGCAGAAATATTATGTTGTTGAGTTTTTAGATTGTCTTTTGCTCGAAAGTTTTCATCTACTGATTAGAATTGAATCAAAATCAAAAGCCCTCTTTCTTAAAAATGCTGTAACCATCTGTGAAACTTTTCACAGATTGCAAGAGAAGTGCGTTTTAACTTAACTTCCCAGTCGTACTGAAAAAGAAATTACTTCTAGCTCCCTATCTGTTAGATTAGCATCAAAATCATTTTTGAGATTCGTTCACCTACGTCTAAATTTCAACTTTCTAGAATATAAGTTTTGACCAAAAATTGAAACTTTTAAAACATTTTAAAACTTACTGGTAGTAAACTCTTTACTTAGTAACATATTTGGAGGCATTTACAATGCATAGCAATACCGTAACATATTGTGTATTAGTTAGTAAAAAAATTAGTGAAAATATAAAGTTAGTGTTTAAGGTTGCTCGGAATGAGAAAAGTTTACACCATTTATTTAATATTTAATTTTTACTGGACAGTTTTGAAATCTGTTATCCTAAGTAGGTGAATTTCAAATGTAATTATTACGTGGTTTAATATTTAAAATAATTGTAACGAAATTTAAAATGATTATAATTCCAAAATTGAAGACGAATGACGTATAATAATTAATTATGAAGCATTATAGTAATAAGAAAATACTATTACACTAATTAATTCCCAATCTCTTTTGCTATCTAATCAATGGCAAACTTTGTTTTTTCGAAAAGCCATATATCCTGTTGTTAAACAAGGAAAACCAAGTTTTTTTACTTTTGTGCAACTGTGACCGAGTTATCACATTTAACCAAAGATTTAGAATATAATAAATATTTCTTCAGGAGAACTAATATTTCAATGATCCTAACGATAAAATACAGCAGAGAATCCTCAATACTTCCTAATATATATTTTTAGAAGAGATACTGCAACATTTTTACAATTAGGATAACCTGCTTGCCCTAATGCAATGGCTAGAAGACAATTCACCCTATATCTCCCAACAGTTTAGATCAAAAGTTGAAATGTATATTATACACATTTATTTTTGATATCTCTGCTTTTGATTCGTCTTTTTTATTTTCTTTAAAATCTGTTTTAATTATGGTAATAAATTATTCTCTGATTCTTCTTCTCTTTCTCACCTTCAACTGTCTATCTTATATTCGCTGTATATCATATATTTAGAGATAAGTGTTATGTAAGCAAATATCTAAAATAGAAATTGATTATTAATAAACTTGAATTCAGCATTAATAAATGTAATTTTCAAAATGATATTAAATGTGATTTTCATATCTAACAGTGAAATTGCCAGATTTCCTAGTGGAAAAGGCAGAGGCCTCCTACGAGGAAGATGTGTCAGAACCTGGGTTTGAATCCCGGAGTCGGCATGGATGTTTCCTTTCTTTCCTGTATTTGTCTGCTTCTTCTCTTTTTTTAACCTTCTGCTGTCTATAGCTGTCAAAAATTCGAAAATTCTAGGATTTGGACAATACATCCTCAATGGATGAATAGCCCACTTTTCGGGAGTTCCCACGACCCTACTCAGACTCAAAAAAGCTACTGAAAAAGCTCCTGAGACTGAAAAGGCCAATCAGAAATTGAACTGAGAACTAAAATATAAAAGAAAAAATCCCAAATTTAACGTAAGAATAGTTACTTATGAAGACCAAATTTTGTTAATCAAAAATTTGCAAAATAGCAAAACTTAATTCTTTTGTTGCCATGCTAAGATCAAAATAAAACCAACTAAAAAAATGATTTCTTTTTATCTGTTTTTTTTTTATTTAATCAAAAACAGATTCGTTTTATTTTTCTATGTTTTATTTCAACATTCAATTGATTCAAAATTAAATTATTCGGATAAATGAGTCTTGAATTCTTTTCATCTCTGTTCGCCATTTCAATTTTGATACTAATTGTTGAAAATACAACTTGGGGATTCTTTAGGTATTGGTGAAAGCCACAACTTCCTAAACGGAAGTTATTCTGAGAGAATGGCCGTCTTTTCACGTTCGACGCTTTACACGCTCGAAAATCTACCATTTGCCAGAAAATCATTCCCATTTTTCTAAATAAAACAAGTTCTAAATTCAGACAAATATTAGAAACAAGTCAACACCATGGCTCTTGGCGGCGAGAAAATTTATTTAGAAAATAAGATAATGTCAACTTCACGCAGAAATCTTCAATATTCTTTGCTACTGGTTTTTATCCACGGCTTCATTCACCACATTCTCTTACTCCATGATCTTGTTTTTCTTTTTCATTAATTCTGTTGAGAAATAAGTTGAAAATGAATATAAAAACTAAGCTGCCAAATCATCTTGTTTGTCGCTTGAACGACTGCTATTATAATCGGGATCTCAACGAGAACAAAACAAGACTTAAACACGGAATGTTTTCTTCCCATGTAAAGCGATTTAACAAATGGCCAGCGACAACTGGCGAACGGCAAGTTTTTAAGCTCGTTTGAGACAAGTTTTCTAAAGTGTACAAAGCGACCAAAAGAGTTACAATTTTGTCAGAGAAACTTTCATTTTAAGCATTAACTTCTGTACCAGTGAAACAGTGAATTTGAAAGACATTTCACATTTTCCTCAGAAAAAAGTGCTTGTTACAAATGGGAAATTTGAAATTGTTAGAAATTATTCGCCTTGGAATCGTTAATGATGTGTGGAAATCGTTTTTGTGGATGAAGGTTTAATCCACGTGTGCAAAACTACAAATATTTATTAAATACTGAATCTGTGTCTATCTGTGACTCGAGTTGGAGTGATGACCCAAAATATAGAAGTCAACGTCCGGATATACAACGATATTAGCAAACGATGCAATTGCATGGAACTCTAGAAAACAAAGCATCACAGCACTTTCAACCCAAGAAACTGAGTTTATTGCCATGAGTCAAGGCATTACGCAGTTGTTAGCAGCAAAGAATATTCTGAATGACCTGGAAGCAACAAAATCAATAAAAGATCCTGTAAGTTGTACAGTGACAACATAGTAGCCTAAAACTATGCAATGAGAATGTGAATAAATCAAAATACTAGCATATCATTCCGTGAAATTGCATGTGCAAAGTATTAAAATCAAACTACAATACATACGCACAGAGGAAACTTGTTCTGAGATGTTAACAAAAGCATTACTGCCACCCAAGCATGTTAAGTTGATGTCAAAGCTTGGTTTAATTTAAGATGAAAGGATTTTAAATAAACATATGAAAGTGAATGAAAGTGAAAATAACAAAACAAACACTAAAAAGGATTGATAGCAAAGAAATGCACAAAGCTAAGTAAAGGATAAATAAATTTACTTACACAGCTTTGTGCCTTATTTTGCTATCATTTCTGAAATTATTTTTGCACGTTAATATTTAAAAATGAAATAATAATATTAACAACTCATTATCATTTTTGAGGGGAGTATATTGTGAGTGAATGCTTAAACCACCTGTGCAAAACTATAAATACGTTGTTTTAAATAGTCAACTGATTATGCATTCAACAAATATAAGTAATAATATCTAATATAAAAAACAACAAAGAGTAACTTCCATTACAATACTGATGTTTTTTAATACTGATACTGGTATGTATAATACAGATATAATACATTTCTGGTGGGTTTTGATGTTATTATACCTACCAGAAATGTATTACATCTGTATTACACATACCAGTATCAGTATTAA
>JAFIDM010065128.1:0-10573 GCA_023159025.1 Thereuonema tuberculata
CAACGAGATGACCACCACGTTCAATCAATTTTAACCATTGGGATTTTTTGCTTTCGGATACTTTAAACGCATGGTTTATTGGGGTAACATTCTTAATCTGATAGATTTAAAGGACAGAATCGTCCTGCACTCGCAATACATCTCTGCAGTTGCCAACAACTGTCAAACATGCTGTCACTCGGTATAAGCTGTTGGTTAATAGAACACATTGAACATTCTCTCGGACTATCCTTGACAGCTGCTTCTCGTTGCTACTAATACCTTTTGCATAATGTTCACAATGAATGATAAAAATCAGTCGATAATACTTGGTAGGCCTTTGTTTACGGTCCTCATCCCGTTCACACATCCATTCAGTTCACAGTAACGTAATTGTTATCCTGGTCGATCATTTTTCATTGCAGAAATCTTTTAACCATGTTCTGGAATGTACATTACAGTCCAAGTCTGAGATTATTTCGCTCACTGGTTCCCTCTCCAGAGTGCTGTGCATTTTTATTTTTTTATTTTAATTAATTTTTTTTGGCGGAGAATAAATACAAATATTATTGCATTATGAGAAGGCAGAATTGATATAGAATTGTTTTGAATTGATATAGAAAAATGAAATTTCATATTTATAGCGTTTTATTTCGCATTTGACAACACTTTGCTAAGCCGGCAAGTTGGACCTTTTTTTTTTGGCAGCAAAATACAAAAGCGTGATATCTATGAAGATTCCCAACGGGATTTGTTTAGTAACAGGGATGAAAACAATGATCACAATCACAGTTTAAAATCACTGATATCGGATCGCACAGAATCGCTCATTACTTAATACAAACAAAATATTTTATAATCATACCAGGCGGGAGGTCCAAATCGCTGCATAGTAGGCAACGGGATATTTTCTATTTGAGCATGACGTGACATGGATTGCAACTTGAAAATTCTCTTCTTTCAAATAAGGAATAGAATGCTTCATTTTTTGAAAAATAAAACAAAAATGTTTTGAAAATTAGCGAATAAATATTTGAAATAATAAATTGATAAGCGGTCTGACACTAAAATAAATAAATAAATAAACAAATAAGTAAATCGAAAAAAAGGAACTTTTAGATAATATTGAGAAAGAAATGATAAATTTCATTATTATTTTCTTCAAATACAGTAAAACCTCATTATAACGGACTAATAGGGGCTGAAGGTTGTCCGTTTTAATGAAAGTCCGGTTTATAACAAATAATTCTTACAGGGGTGTAATGCAGCAGGGTGGACATCAATGAAAGTACAGTACTTAGCTATAAAAAGTGTTTATTATATATCAAATAAAAACAGCCTTCAACATAATAGGTTGAATTGAAAAAGATGTGTACGTATACACTGCATTAATCTTTAGAACGTGAAGGTCCTGGTTCATGTTGATTCTTGCATTCATTGGTTTGAAAAAAATAATTTATTTTCTGCTGGGTTTGTTCGATCGATGTTTAATCGCTATAGCTTGGAAATGTAAAATTCGTCAGATAAAAATTAGTATCCTTTATTATTATTACAAATTTTTTAAAACTGTCCGTTATAAGCGACGTCCGTTATAATAGGGTCCGTTATAATGAGGTTCTGCTGTATTACAAAATAAAATTAGTTTTTTACTATATTGACTTCGCTTTCAATATAAACCAATGAAAATTAAAGAAATGAAATGCTAATAACTAAATTGAAAAAAAAAACGAAAAAAAAAGTGGAAGAAATTCGTAATTTTTTTTTTTTGGTTATTCTGTATAAATGAGTGATTTTTTACGTGTGTTGTAGTAAATCGTTGATTTTTAATGGTGAAAGTAACTCCCACAAACAAACATTGAAATTATGTTAAACAATAATTATAACAAACGATTTAAACAAAAACGAGATAAAATAAATAAAATTCATTTAACGTTATTATTTTTTTCATTTATATTCTTGATTTTTCCTAAGTGAGTAACAAAAAATGATATTTCAATCGGGAAAAAATTTAAATAATTCAAAACGTTTAATTTGAGTTATTAGGTGTTCGACTACTAGCCAACCTTCTATCTTAAATATCTTTGTAATCATACAATAATTTTCTTACTTTTTCAGCCATTTCGATTGAAGTGGTCAATTAAAAAATTATTCGGTAAATTTAAAGAATATTTTCTCGGTACTCTACATACTTTTGCTGAAACAACTTTATTATTAAAAACACAAACGATCTCCGGAATCTTCCTTTTGTTTTAATGAATTTGAATAAAACTAATTTATTTCTTGATTTCATCAGATATCCATTAATAGTTCATCGCAATTTGTAATTATTATAAAAGTAATTTCGGAATTAGTATTTTCTTTTAATATCTGACGTATCATTAGTATTCTAAAATTTATATTCCAGAGGAAATCAAGTAAGAAACAAAAACAAAGCAGAAAATGAAATTTCAGTAAGTAATCAATTGACATATGTTGGAATTTGAATCAGAAAGTTCTGTATATTTATTTTTTTTCCTGTTTATTGGAATTAAATGTATGACGCTACTATTGCCGATATTGGTCGTCAGATGGCACTGCTAACCTGATGAAATTACAGTGACTAGAGAATACAGTGTGGCCAACGGTGGTCTTCTTTTCTGTTGGTACAGTGGCTAGAATAAATAGTGTGGCGATCGAGAGGGGTGTAGCATTAGAACTTCCTGTTTCCGGTGTGATGACCACCGCATTGGCGCTGCTGTCGCAGAGTGTGCATGCCGCTTGCGTGCATACCATATTCTTAGTGTTAGTATGTGGATTGGCGATCAACATATAGCTTTTGAATAAATTTATTAGGTATTTTTGTTCAATTAATGTTATATGATGAGTGTGAAATCTAGAACATGTTTCGTTCCTGGCTGCAAGTCCGGATACAGATCAAATCCAACCAAAGTAAGTCTTTTTAAAGCTCCAGAAAACGACGATTTGTTGGAGAAATGGGTCGGGCTATACCATGTGCCGACTGTAAGCTTATTAAGACAAATGTTGTGTGCGAGCTACATTTTGAGGAACAGTATATTTCAAGACATTGGGAACACTGTATTAATGGGAAATTAATAAAGGTCGACAGAGAAAAACCATGCCTTCTTCCTGTAGCTGTTCCACCAATTTTCCCGAATCTGCCGAAGTATTTATCGGTGTCAGTACCGAGAAAAAGGAAAGAGAGAGAACATTCCGCATGTGTAGCAGAAAATATGTTAAAATTGCTTTGCACCAATTCCATTCAAGCGATGAAAAACGTTCAATGTAATATTGCAGACTCAAATTGTAATGCAGGTAATTGTAACGAACAGTCAGATGTATTAACTGTCGAACGTGATATTTCCAGCGATTCATTGAGATTTGATTATGTAAAGGCAAATTTACCATCACATAGTTGGGGAATGCACATCCTCAATGAATCGCCGCTACTTGTTTGTTACAGTGTCTGCAAACTAAGTGATGACAAGAACTTCCTGCTGTAACGATCGGAATTTTTCGTCACGTAAAAACTAACAAAAACTACACCAAACTAAATAAAGTTAACTTAAAACTAAACTAAAGGCGGGAACGATAGAGTTGGAGGTCATTGACCCCGGGAGCGACAGAGACACCTCGCTGGGCCCATGAGAGTAAAGGCGCCCGCCACCCCAACACAATTACCTGTCCCAATAAATTATTAATCAATAAAACGTTAAAACTTAATCAGGATCACCTTGAACTGCATAGGATGATACCATCTGGACTAAATCCACTAAAGGTGAGTGTACTAAAATATTATCAAACAAGACAAAGTTACAAAACACTGGAAAATATATTTATTAAAATTCACAAGCTTTGCAAATACAAAAACACAAATTCTTAATCGAAAATAAACCTTCCATTCCCCGTCTGATTAACACTTTAATCCCTTCCCTTTTAAACCCCATGGTGCACCATGATCAATATGTAAGCAATAAACAAAGTAATAATATACTAAAACACATCTTATTGATAGTAATTTCCGACACCAATGAAATATAAAATGAATGCTAATAACAATGTTTGGTTATTAAAATAACTAATTTACTTCTCCTTCTTTCACAATTTCTATCTTTATCATAAATTTCAAATGTCCTGATCTCAAACACAAAATTAATCATTTCTAATCTAAGAGTCTTTCTTCTTGTCTGTTGCTCATTCATAAATCAGTCTATCAGTTAATTACACAAAAGTAATCTTACTCATACCTATTCCAGATCCAAACTATAAGGCTTCTCACTTGTGGACACAACGTTAAACACCCCGTCGGGAAGGCAGCGCAAGAGTATGCACAAAGTTCGGCGCGAAACACTTGGCGATGACGCGGCACAAACACCATTAAAAACACCTTAAAATTCACTCATAACCATGGACGATAATCTGCACTTAGTAATATATTAATCCACATTAGACTTAATAAAGCACGAGTAGGGTTCTCAGCAGCGGGGACGGCCAGGTACTTCGGACCCCATACAGAGTCCCGTTCGGCGTGGAACTCGCTCCCCTGTCCGGCAGAGCTCGGGTTTCGGATTTTCCCCATCCGAATAAACCCGTTTCGAAGAAGTTAACACACTCCGGGAATCCCTGCGCCATAAGATCACCGCTGACTTGAAGAAGCTGCCCTGACGTGTTGCCTTGAAAACGATAATCGGCGACCGATGGGAGATTCGGCCATCATGCTCCGTAAAATGCATTCGTCGCCCGGTCATGCCTCGGTCCGGCCGGCGCACTCTGCTCTCGTCCCGATGCCTATCTGCGTCTAGTCCGTTTACCTTCAGCCCGAAACCCTTTCGTGATGTGCGGTTGCACGCCTACAAACATTAGCCTTCTATCCGTTTACCTGTTCAGTTTGTCGTCGAACGAGTGTAATACTTTTCTCCCGGACGACTGTCCGTGAGTGCGGGTCTCTCTCCTCCTTCTCCGGCCAATGGTTAACGTGTTGCTGGGAGGCATCCCACCCTCCCGGGCAGGGTTGCCCGTGAGAGCGGCGGGAACTCCCAACCTTCATCTTCGAGTTCTAAACGAATAGGCTACTACCGATAAAATTAACGGCGTTTTTCACTATAGTTTCCCGCCAAAACCGGTGACCAATTTATATTAGCCAATTAAATACTTTAAACCATAGCACGTGTAGTCGATGCGAACGCTGTTCAAATAGACGCTTGCCTTCCCCGGGGAGTGAAATCAATAAACACACTCGCCAACTCCTTCGTTTCTAGGCAATTCAATTATAAACGTATTTTACAAAACTAACAATAAAGTTAAAAATATAAAAATTGCTCACACAAACCCTAGATTCATATTAAACAGAAAATACGTTCCCACAACTCTATATAAAAATAAAATACTCATTAATCAAATATATTGATCAAACTCAAAATTTTGATATAAGACACACCTCGTTCAATTTTACTACTCAAAATTAAAATATATTGTAAACAAGCATGTAAAGGACATTTTACATCGTTACACTGCATGCTAATAAACTTGTTTTCCTGTCATATGAAAGTGATGGCCGAAAAACTCAAGTATTTATTAAAGGTGTTGAACAGAAATTAATAGGAACTGATCCAGACGAAATTTTGAAGCAAGTAAGAAAAAAATATGGAATACTAAAAATAGATGAAAAATTTATATATAAAATAGTCGTATCCAATTACTTTGAAGTAAGAAAAAAAAAAGAAATTAATAGATGATGAATTTAATACAAGACACAATTGGAATAAAATCTTTAAAATAGACAAAATAAACAATAACTTAGGATATAGATTAAATAATTATGTTAAATACAAAATTTTCAAACAATTATATATTGAATACAAAGACAATATTACATTTAAAGAAATAAAATATAAATTAATCTCTGACGTGGTAGATGGTAGAATTATATTAAAGAACGATTTAATTTTTAAATTAAAAATTTACAAATTTTAATTTTTGTTTTTACTAATATTGTAAACTCTCAGTCACATAACACAGGTATTCACATTACATAAGCATACTTAATGGGACTGATATACATTAAAAAAAAAGTAGACAATCTGAAAGAATGTTCAGGTGCATGACATCTTTGTGAGTTCCCACTTGCCAAAAATTCTGAGAAATCCAAAATTTTGAATAACAATATATATTATGTAGCCTGTGCTGGAATATCAGTGGCAGAGAAAGAGATATATCTTCCATGTAAATATTATAGAAAATTACTTCCTAATCAAAGATTAAGAACGAAGCGAAAAAGCAGATTCATTTCTACCATTGTTTATAAATCAAGGTATACTAAAAAAAAGATAGATATTATGAAAGCAAAGATAAATTCATTGGAAAAAAATATTTTGAAATTTAAAGAGGAAAATGAAAAGATTGAAGAAAATATTTTTAGAGAAAAATTGAAAGATTTTCCTAGAAAACAAAAGATAGCAATCATGGAATGCATAAAAGCAGCAAAAAGAAAATCCACAAATGGAATGCAGTATGAAAAAGAATGGTTTTTGAATGCATTTTAATGAGAATGAAAAGTCCTAAACTTTATGAACATATACGTAAACACAACATTTTAGCTTTGCCCAGCAGAACTTGCCTAAAAATATATATCAAAACCTATAATAGTGGTTTTGGCTTTAATTCCAAAATCTTTACAATCTTGGCTGAGAAAACGAAGCACATGGATAAAATGAAATGTCATGGTGGTCTTACAGTGGACGAGATGAAGCTTTCTGAACACTTTAATGTCTCCTCTTGTGGAAAAATTGAAGGGTTTGTTGATCTAGTAAAATTTACTAAAGAAGAGGCTTCCTGCAGATCATGGGTTGGTAATTTTATTCCAGCCATTGATGGGGTCTTGGACCCAGATTCTTGGAGTGTTTGCAACCCATGGCAATGCATAAGCAAAACTTTTGGTACTAATATTACTGGAAGCAGTTTTTCTTGCAGAAAAGTCTAATTTAAAGGTTGATTTTATTACTTGTGATGGGGCTACATGGAATCGCTCAATGTGGAACTGCTTTGGCATCACAGGAAAAGCTACAAATGTAAAATCCTTTATTAATCATCCAGCAGATTGTAAAAGAAAACTACATTTTGTTTCAGATTTCCCACATTTGATAAAGTGTATTAGAAATATGATGATCAAAACAGGATTCAACACTCCTAATGGATATGTTAGTATAGAGCACATCAAAGCTGCCTACAGAGAAGACTGCAATCCAATTTCTCTCAAAGTTATGCCCAAAATTTCAGAATCAAATCTTCATCCAAATAATTTTGAGAAGATGAGGGTTAATTTAGCCTTCAATCTGTTTAGTAAAGAAATAGTTGGAGGCCTTTACTTCTATAAAGATAAAATTGAAGCTCAGTATGGGAACATATCTGCTTCTCTGGAATTTATTTCTAAAATGGAAAATCTGATTTCAATAATGACATCTCGAATTCCCAAAACTGCATTAAAACGTAATTCTAAAGATATGGACTTCCTAAATTCATTTGTGGATTTTTTAAACACTTGGGAGTACCATGCCAGAAGTGGTGGATTTTTGTCTGCAAGTACTTCAGAGGGCCTGCGTGTTAGTATTGCCAGTGTTGTAAATCTCCTTACATATATTACCGACAAGTTAAGATACACTTACCTTTTAAACTTCTCGCTGCAGTCAAGACAACATTGAAAAGCTTTTTGGAATAATACGTCAAGGTTCAGGATGCAATGAGAATCCAACTGTAGGTCAGTTTCTGATAACAACTAACTCTCTCAGTTTTTACAACTTGGCCAAGGCACCAGATGATGGCAACTGTGGAGAGGGAACCATTAGTTCTCTTGTTACCCCTGCAGATTTAAAATCTGAGCATTCAAGAAAAGACGATTTGCTCGACTGTGGGCAACTTGATAATGCTCAGGAATTTTTACAATCTAATGTTCCTTTATCAGATCATGATTTTCATGTTAACAGTGATTCCAGGCTAATTTATTATATTGCAGGCTACGTAGCCAGGAAAATTATTTTGAAAAGTAAATGCAGTGATTTCCAAAATGAACTCTTGGACAGTGATAGATTGACAGCAGGCCACATTTCTTCTTTTACAAGGAAATTTGATCTTGGTGGGTTGGTGTATCCTTCCAAAACATTATATAATTTTATTCTCTCAATTGAAAATCATTTTACTCACTAGTTCAGCTATAATGAACTGAACAGTGAAAGCTTTGTAGATATTTTCTTAGTTATTCAAAAGAACCTGAAAGTGTTGGTAGGCTGTAAACAGCATAAGATATATGTTAGTGGATAAATGTTGAAATTTTATGTTATTACGCGAACACATTTCTATGTGAAAGGAATTAATAAAAATAGGACAGCAAATCGTTTCAAAAAACAATATCGCAAACTGAGTCATATATAAATTGAAATAACTGGAATATCTTAACTTGTTTTATCTTGTACTATATTAGTGCTGTATTTTTTAAAATACATGTAAATAATATTATCAAGTATTTAATTTATTTGTAAATAATGTATAATCACTTTAAAATAACTTTAATTAAAATATAATTCCTTTTCTTTCCTCTGGTATTATACTGCACAACCAAGTGCAATCTTGTACAGCCACATTCTCATATGCTTTGTTAATATATTAAATAATGTGTAATGATGATATACATTTGAATAATAATATTGTATGATCTATATATATTCCATAAATTATTTTGTATAAATCTTGTCCTTAAATTTATTGTTTTCTTTGCTTTGATAATATCTACATTTTTGTCTTTTATCTTCTGCATTTTTTTAATCATCATCATGATGTGGGATCTTCGTAGATACGAAGTTACGCGGTCTACGGAACCTAGTGCCCCGAAGGGCGAATCCCTAGGAGAAGCCGTAGATAAACTAGGGAACAGATACTGGGGGTGGTTTCCCGTTGCCTTCCCCCAGGACGCCATTAAGGAATGACGTCCGACCAGAGAGAAAGTGAAGAAGAGGCTGGACAACACAGGAAAGGAAATTGAAACAGCCATGCCCTTGCCGGGATTCGAACCCAGGAACTGGCGTATTGGACGCCACGGATGGCCGCCACCGAGACCGCACGACCACGACAGCACGGCATTTTTTTAATATCCCAAACTAATTAAGTTTTGTATATGTTTTATGATTCTTTTTGTAATTTTCATTTCTAATTTCTGTATATTAAATATCTTTTTTTTAATGTATATTTGCATTACTAAATGATTTGTAAATAAAATTTTTGGATTTCTTTAATCAGTCTCATTTCTTTTTGTTACAGCAGAAGTATAAATAACTTGTATTTTTCTTTGTTTCATCAACTGAACCTATTAATTATAGTTCCTAAATGAATAAACAAGTCAGTACATGAAATAGTTTTCACAATTAGAGTTTAAATAATGTATTTTCTAATTATAATCTGAAATAATTGTTCTTATAGTAATGAAAATAATATATTCACTCCCCAGTAGTACAGGACAATTGAATGCTTACTGTGTTATAATTACAATAAAAACAGTGGAATTAGAAATATACTGAAATATGGATGTTATTACAAAGCACTACAAGTGCCTTCAATAAAATGAAGCCTGGGTAAATTCTGCAGACAACTGCCATGATTAGAAAGAACTAAGATATTGACAACAGTGGAAATTAAAATATATAAATAAATATATTGAAATTGGGGGCAATAGATTGGTTTTTCAAAACTGAAATGGTTAAAATTAACAAAAGCTGGGATTAAAACTGAAAATAAGAAGGTTGGAAAACAATTACAAAGCTTCAATTTATAATATAAACAAAGATAAAAACAGATGAAGTAAGTTCACTTATTAGGAGAGGTACAAATATTTAATGAGTGGAAAAAGGAGAATACAAGAAATATAGAAAGATAAAATAATAAATGGTGGAGATAAATTATTTAAAAAAAATTCTAAAAGATTGTATTTCAAGCTTATTAGATGTAAAAATATTCCTCTTTATTATGTAATTTCTTCTTTCTCATTATTTAATAAAAAGCATGTAAAATCCTGAAATTTTTTTGCTTCTCAGTTATAAGTTAATAAAGACCATTTTCTTTTTCATACTATTATATTTTTTAATAATAAACAAATAAGAATCCCGCACACTTTCTTAAGATGTAATTTTTTAATTTATATATGAAAACATTGATATTTCATTGTAGAAAAGCCTATTCTTATCATTGGGAATAAGGCAAAAGCAGCACACACACGCGAACGGTTGCGCCATCTGGTGGCGTTCATCACACCGGAAACACCAAAAAGCAGGTCGATCGCTACACTATTTATTCTAGCCACTGTGCTATTGGCTAACGCTTCCGCCGCCATGTTTTTGCAAACTGGAGCACAAGTTTATATAGGCCACAGTAGGGATTTTTCACATTTTAACTACATTTTCTGATTTCACATTTTAATTACATTTTTTGATTCACAGTTGTTCTACTACCTTTCATTGAATTTAATGTTAATTTGAAAAACACAGAAACATTTTTCTTTCAATTTTGCACCCTAAAAACACTAATATATATATATATATATATATATATATATATA
>JAFIDM010065129.1:0-10573 GCA_023159025.1 Thereuonema tuberculata
AATGACGAGAAGCATAGAACTAATGAAAGTGTTGCAGGAAACTTTCCTGAGTGCGAACTCATTACGATGAGCTTAAGGAATAAGATTTGTGTGCTTGACTTGCTTCATTCTGGAAATTTGTTATCATCTGGGTAGTGAAAGTGTAAAATGAAGAGGGTCCACGGTAACCTAACTCCATTTTTCCCATAGGATCAATACTTCAGTCGACCGGGGTTTATGTTAATGGGATTTTCCAGGAACCCCTTAGTTAACAAGAATTGGCTGTTTCTTTTTTGTCTAGATTTTTAATGCTGTAGTATTTATTTATTTATTTATTAGGAATTTAAATGTTTAAAACCGTGAAAGTATTTTTATTGGATTTTTTTTAGTTTTTTTTTAGTATATTACTTGAGACTGTATATGTTTTGAGTGTTTGATCCATACCCAATTTTTCCAATAAGCTGATATTTTATGAACAAAATTCTATAATGCAATGATTTTTTTAGGAATTCAGATACTTTGTTACAGGAGAAATGATAGTTAATTATTTGTGTAGGTAGTATTTCAAGTTATATTTGGTTTCAAATCGTTTTCGTTAATGAAAGATTGGATTACTAATAAATTTCTGAAATTTCCATCATTAAAAAATAATAAACAGTACTGTATATCCCATTACAACCTTACAATAGTTAATGCAAAGTTGTTTAAAAATAAAATCCCCGAAAGTTTTAAAATTGTATAATCTATTTTTATGTATCACTAATACTTTATTTTAAAATTTTAATTCTGTAGGATATTGTTCCTTGGCGACGTTCACGAAACCTTTTGTATTGGCGTTTACGCCGTCTTCTACTTGTTCATAAAGTGAAACGTCAGATCTTAACTGTTAAACCTGGATTGAGTGATGGACAGATAGAATCTATGTTACGCCGTTGGTTTGTGGAAGAAAGAGGAGCTGTAGAGGTAATTTTTTTTTCTTTTAATTAAATTTTCAGTAAGATTTTATTACATCATAAAATTAGACTAAAGATTTCAGTATGCTTTGAAAACTTAGATCTCTCGGTAGAGATAACAAGGTGATAAGAATATAATGGCAAAGAGCATTATTAGGCTCTGCATTTTGTAATACAGAAACGTATTAATAATATTAATGTTTAAATATAATTGAACATTCCACCAGCAGGATATGTTGTGTGTATGCATAACTCTGTCATAGACCTAAAGAGCTTGTAACACTCGATATATAAAGATCACATTTTCAACCATTTTAGTCACTTACTGTAATTGACCAGATTGTTGCAAAATATACGTAGTTATTTTAAATTTTTCCACATTCCTTGGTTTCTTTTATTTTTGCAAAATGAACACATTAACTTCAGTCTCTGTTGATTTGTTTCCAATGATCATTAAGCAGTGAATGTTTTCTCTTTTGCTGTCATACTATATTGACTAATACTTAATTGGAGACTGATTACTTCTATTATCCAACGCAATCTTATTTCATTTTTAAATCTACTCTGATGTTTCTGGAGAATCATTAGCCTGTTCTGTATTAAAACAGGGAATATCGAAATATTTAGATAGTTCATTATTCTTATTTGTACCATCATAGAATCTATTCTTAACAAGTTCTGTAAAATTAGTCTCTCTGAATAGCCGCATAGATGTCAAGAGAAGTCATTAATACTGTTAATTTAGATGTTTAGATTGTTTTGTAATTGTATTCATCTTAATGGTTCTAATTTAATTTTTTTGTATTTTTTTTTTAAATGAAGTCAAAAGATGTAAGTTTTTTGTCCATTTTCAATTTTTATTTGTATATTCCTTTGCAAACCCAGCTTTCCTTTATTCCTCTTCTTCTTCACTTTGGTCTGTGACAAAGGGAGATTTGAACACCAGTACTCAAAAATTATAGGGGATCTTAACCTTCTGCTCTATAAGTCCCTACACTGTTTGCACATTTGTCATCTGCAAAAATAATTTAAATTATAGTTAAAGAATATTGTTATTTAATGATCAAAATGTGTCATTGTTTCTGTTAGTGATTCGCTCAGTAAAACTACACTGTTTATTTGGTCTCAAAGTATTCTTTGTAAAATATAACAGTCTTGGTCATTGTTGATTAACTAAAGGAGATCAATTACGAGATCAAAAAACAAATTATAGTATCTTTCCTTTATTTTGTTTAAATTTTAATTTATATATGCTTATATTCTAAATTCAAACTAAAACATAACTGGTGTTACTTTGCCTATCTGATGGAGATTAGCCATGGTAATAATTCATTGAGAAAAGCAAAGTATGTATCACAGACTGAATATATTAGAAGTTGCGCAGTATTTCTATCCACTTTTTAAATTGCTATCTGATATGAATTCAGAAATAATAATATGTCATAAAGATCAGTTTTAAATCATAAGCATTGTTAAATTTAATATAATAATGATTATTGAAGATATTGAATTAAAGACTATTTTCTGTTGAGCAGTGGTAAAATGTACTCATTGTGAAATTAATAGTGCTACACATTAACTTGACAAGGACTGTATAATTGTTAATCATACTTTTTTTTTTTATTTATTTAGCTAGGAGTTTTTTGATACCTTCATCAAATGGCCACAAGGGCAGCTTTAAATTCAGTGTCTCAAAGATTTTTTTTTTTTGAGTAAAGTGTTTTTGCAATGTTAGGAAAAAAAGTCTGAATGGAATATTGTGATTTTGAGAAAATGATGAAAATGTTTTAGTAGGTTGAAAACTATGAATGCAGGAATGGATTTATGGACCAAGTGCTGCATTTCATTAAACTCTTCTTTTGGAGGCATTAAAATAAATTAAATTAAATACCAAAGAAGTAAACAGAAAGTTGTTCTACTCGCGTCTAGGAGAGATGTTTATAATTTTTGATGTTTTGAAGGATAACAGAAGCCAAAACTTAACAATGTCCCCTTTTTTTTTATGAAATTTGCTGATCTTCAATTGAAATTATTAATTAGCCGTTACATGTTATTTTATAGCCTGCTTTATTGACACTTGTTGCAAGAAAATTAGTAGATGTGCACCCTAATGTAAGGCCTAATAAACGGCCTGTGTAATAAAAATTCCTAATAAATTTTCTTGTTTTTAAACTTTTGTAGGCTCTGTATAAGTGTTATTTCAATTAGATAATTAAGGTAGATTAATAGCATCTTTTTCACATAAATATTTGGTTTATTTAAAATATTCTTCAACTTGTTTTCTTTTTTTTTTTTAGGGTTACCTTTGGGAAGACAATAAAGTGGTTGTGGCTTGGTTAACAGAACAGTTAGATGAAAATATTCCTCAGTCAGTTGTACGTGACAACATCAGTTGTCTACACAGGGATTCCGTAATTAGCACAATTAGGAAGTAAGTAAATACAAAGTAATACAATTAATCATGATAACAATTACCGTATTAATTTGTTTGGGAAGGAGAGGGTACAGAGAAGCAGTTGGTTAAACAACTGTATTTTTCCACCAATTAAAATTGATCAAATCAGAGTTTCTATAAAACAAATAAAAAAATTAATACCTTGAAAAACATCTAAAAAATGTAAAAGTGGAAGAACAATTCCTTTCTGTTTGCATTTTGGATACAGAAGTTGAGTACGTATAGCTTTGGATTTCTGCAGATTTTGAGGAATTCATTGGAATATGAAAAAATTTCTCAAAAGCATAATTTTGAGTTCAATTGACCACCATGGGAAAAATCAACTCTTCAAATTCAATCAATAAAAATGTTATCATTTCAAGAAAAAGAAAAAAAAAGTTAAATAATTTAGTTAAAATTCATTATTGATGTTAATTGTGTATTTTCACTAACAAAATGTCGTATTCTCCAAACAATATTATCAGAAATCAAAGTAAAGACACTTACAGTAGCACTACTTATTTTCTTTACATGTAGTTGTTTTATTTGCACTTGAATATCTATCTATCTTTATTCGGCTTGATATTTTTAACTTTTTTTTTTTTTTTTTTTTCACAAGTAATATCTATCATTACACATGGTATATCGTCATGGTGACATAGCAATTTTATTTTTATTTTTTATTTTTTTATAAGACTTCACATTTGCAGACTTTTGAGACAAAATTATATACAGTGTGGCCGGGAAGTTGCCGTTCCCTTTAATATAATAATAACATAATAGGGGTTAAGAAACATCCCGGCCACCCTGTAGAATCTGATATTCTTTATTATTAGTTTATAATAAAGATTACTTATTCTCCTGGTTTATTATATTGCCCAACAATATTTCTTAAGGAAGTATAACCTCCTGTATCATTACTGAATTCACAGTTGTGATTCCGAACAATGGTAAGTCCCAACTCTGTAATCTGAACTTGATCTTGAAAAATAGCAAAAGGCATTTTGAATGTGAAGCCCAATTTTATCCATTGCTGGTAAGCACTGAATATCCATACAGTGATCTGTCCTAGCAAACTAAGTGAAAAATTTCACTGCTTCTGTACTAAATAAGCAGTAAGCAAAAGTGACGGACACAGACAGCAAATGCCATATCAACAGTAAAGTGAACACTATAGAGTGTGGAGGAGTGTCATAGCCTAAAAACTTTAGAAATTAGATCTTGTGTTTCTTCTGTATTTTTTTTTCTAAAATAAAGATATTTATTTTTATCGTGGAAGGTAAAGTATTTGGCTAACAGCAAATCGCAGCATATTTCACTGCCATTCTGCGATGAGCATATCCAAGAATGTGCATTTATTGTTTGCAGGTAGCAAGCAAAGGACACAAGCAGACTTTGCTTACCAACATTGAAAATGCTCATAAATGGATGTAGCAGACTCTTAAGACTTGCGTATTGTCTGCAGTGATGACTTAAGAATTTTGGCCCAAAAAGCTTGTCCTTAAAGAATGTTTCTACTCTGTTGAATCAATTGTAGAGCTAGAATTGATTGAAGGTCAAAAATAATTTGTAATGAAACCATTGGAACAGAAATCATTGGTTCAAATTGAACAAAAGGAAATTCTTTTAGACAGAACCAGAAAAACATGAAGCTCAAAACCTCTTGGGTGGAATCTTCCAAGGAAATGAAAATGCAGTGCTTTCAGAAATATCCTACTGAGATGCTTACAACCTTTAACAAAGGAAAAGTAGAACATCTATACATAATCCATTTAGACAGTAGAGGCTTGAAATCTGCTTGCTAACAATGTCTTTGTATGCTGAAGACATTGTTAGAAACATCATCCTCAGTTGCCGTTATCCATCATTAAATACAGAGTGCAGGATGTCAGGTTCTAGATGTAGCAATGATCAGCAAGGATTTCAAAAAACTATTATCCAAAATTGTAGGTGACATCAAAAATCACCAAAGCAGGTCTTTAAAGGAAATATCATTAATAATTTTTAAAATTTTTGTTATTAAATCAAGTTAGCTGTGGCATTAGTTGAAAGAATATGACATTTGAATTCACGAAATAGAAAAAAAAAAGCTAGATACATTCAAAATGAATACTTGTAATTCATATTTCTTGTTAATAAAGACATTTTTTTTCTTTTCATTTATAGTCTGTTACAGGATTTCCCTGAAGTTGCAATGGATTCTGTTGTTCATATCATGCAGCACATGACCACTGCACAACGAGCCGAGGCCTTGAAAACTCTGGCTACTTTAGAGACCATGAGTGAGGCGTCGGCCCATGAGTCTCCAGGAGAAGACAATCACAGTGGCTGATGCAGGAAAGTGACTAGGGAATGTGTAGTGAAATTATCTTTAAGTACATGTAAAAAATTACACAAAAAGAACATTATAGTCAAACAAATGTTGAGAGATTGCTTAGAACAATAATATTTTTAGAATAACTATTTTGAGTTTTAACAAACAAATTAATCCGCTCAAAATTCAATTTTTTCAATTTTCACCAAGAAAAAAAACTTCAGAGCCCATCTATTTTTGTTACATATAAGATACAATCTTTCCCTTTCCTGTTTTACAAAAGATAGTTTCCCTACAGCTGTGTACTCCCAGTGCCGTCTTCCTGATCACTTTGCAATCGTTGTACCTCCTCAAAACAGTCATAACCCGAGATGTCAATGACTGATTCAGTCCTGCCCAAAACCTCTGTTACTTTTCAATAACTATAGTCAGAACGTGTTTTCTAGAAAAGGAACAGATTCTGAATGGTGTTCAGATTACAATTTCTGATTATTCTCCATGTATTTTTGTTTGTGAATCTCACCATAGAGTTCCAGAACGGGAACAATCCAGTCAGAAACCCCCCCAAAAAAAAGACATTGTAGTGTTTCAATTTTGAGTGAAGATGTTAGTTTGCAATGTATGAGTATGTGTTTTAAGTTACGTGTAGAATCTGTTTTGGCCTGAAAGCACAAATGTTGATTTTTAAAAGGTTCAAATCATCCAGTTTTAACTATACATAGCTTTACTTATCATCTAGTTATCATTTGTATGTGAAAAATCTCATTGTCATTTTATTTTTGTCTAAAATGAACAAACCATTAACATTCAACATTCGTTCTAGTTCTAGTCTCTTGTCTTTTATTTCGTTTTTTCTCCCCCTCGTATAATTTAACTTCGACTAAACTTAAAAAGACTAACTGATCTATTGGGTTTAAGCTGATTTTTTGAGTTATTTAGATCTTTAAGCTTCTGAACTGAAAAGTAATCTGTATTAGAATCTGCGGTCGGTGACTTGAGACAGATTTTTTTTTTTCTGAAATTCATGGATTGTCATTTTCTTTCTAAATTATATAATCATTGAATTTCAGAATATCTTACTAAAGAAAATAGTAATATAAGTAGGTAACTAAAAGACTATAATGGGCATTTATTGTATTATAATTAATAGTTAAGAAAAATTTAATACTCCAATATTAACTTTCCTAACTTATTTTAACTTCACCCGTACGCAATTTTTATATAGTTTTAAACTTTTATCGATGAGAGGGGGAAAAGCTCACTTCTGGTAATTATTTTGTCCTTTCAGAGAACAAGTTAGGACAGAGCTAGCATTTTTTTTTTTCTCATTTTTCTTCTTAATTTTGGCATTTAAAATATCATTCATATTCTTGAATGATGATGTAAGAATTTGAAATTTAATGGCTCTGTCTGTGGCATCTACTATATCGGCGATAGGCCTTTTTTAATAAATAGATTTCAAATTCTATTTTTTTTTTTGAAAATATTCTGATTGAATATTGCTTATTCAAAAAAATAATAAATAAAAAAGTTCTGTAAATGGTAATAGGTTTTAACAGAAAAGTATTTGATTCAGTTGGTCTGGCTAAGTGTTTTTATGAAACATAAAAAAACTGCATTTCTTTGTTTAAAATAAGTAGCATTTTCTTTCCTATGTACACTTTGATGCTTGCATTTACTGAGTATTTCTTTCCGCTAAGCTTAAACCCTTGATCATTTAATTCTTGGTACAGTGATCATTTCATGACTCCAGAAAGCTGAAATCTAATTTATCTTCTTCTTCCTTTTTTGTTTTTTAGGAAAAAAAAAAAAAAGTTATTCATTAATATTATCGGTTCATAAAAGAACAATCTCATATTTTCATACATATCAGTTCAGAGCCAGTATTAATAAGATATTTATTTCACGTAAATGTTAAGTTAATCTCTACAATTAGTACGACAGTTTCTTTAATTTTTTTGAAGCTGCGTATTAACTTAAAAAAAGAAAAACAGAAAAAATAGCTATTAATTTCAGTTACACCTTTTCAGAATCTCTCTTTTTATTTTGATTGCTCTCTTTAAATGTAATATTAAAAAGACCGTTTTATGAAGTTTGTACATTGCAGTTTTTGTACATAATTGGTTAAAATATTTATTAATCGAATCTTGTTGATTTCTTTGTATGAAATATATATTTAATTATTATTTGTATAATATATATATTTCAGTATGTATTTAATTCTAGTATGAAGAAATAAATGTAAACGCGTATGAAAATTTTTAAATTTACTGATAACATTTATCAAGTTCTTGTACAATTTCCAATACACAAATACCTGCCACAGTGAGACGTCTTGTGAAGACAGATATAATAAATATTTTAACTAAATTATTTATAAGATGTCAGAAAGAATGAATTAAGTTTTATTTTGCATTCATAGTCTTATCAAACATTCCTAGGTATTGTATAGTATTTATTTTCCTTTTTTTTTTTTCAATAAATGCCAAGAATTTCATTGTAGAAATGTTCAGTTTTGCACAAGTCAATTGAAAAAAAAAGAAATGTTTAATTTTTTATTAATTTTGCTTATAATTTGATATTAAGTGCACTTAAACTAACATGTTAACGTCGTTATTTAATATATTAACAAAAATCCTTGAGTGCAATGAAAGGATTTTTTTTTTAACCTTTTCAAAATATTCAGTAACGAAAAATTTAGGTCCTTCACTAATTCCTTCTTGTCTAATCAAAAAATTTTATTATTAATTCTTAAAAAGTTACAACTTAAAAATACATCCACTGTACTTAAGTGCGTCTACGCTGTTAAGTTTTTAAAATATTAATTACCTATCCTTTCTTTTTGGAAGGTGGAATTATTATTTTGTAAATTTATAAGTTTTTATTGAATATAACAGTAGAAATTTAGTTATATTTTAACTGAGTTTTAATATTTTGAAAAGATTTTTTATTTGCAAATTGCTCAAAACTTACAAACCAAAGCAGTATATAGATAGCAACAACTCTTTGAAATATATTTTAACATTTAACAAAATTTTACAAAAGCTTAATACATTCCAAAAAAGTATTTATGTAAATATATCTTTTCAGGTTTCCCCATTTGTCTGTAATGAACGCCGCCTTACATTTGTATACGATTTTAGCTTCGAATTGTTTCTGATTTCTCTTATACATTTGCCATGTCTTCGTTTTAAACAAATATGATTCCACTACAGAATAGGTCAGTCAACCAGGAATATCTGATCAGTTGGTTGAAGTAAATAAAAGTAAAACACTAAGTAAGTGCTATTGAAAAAAATCAAATTATACAGTGGCACAAGGTTTTTCCGTACCTTTGTTTTGAATAATACAACAGACTTTATTGGCTCTTGTAGACAGTAATTAGAACAGAGTGAATCAGTAAGAAGCATTGGTGAAATTTACTGAGGCAAATGTTGAAAATTAAATAAATTTCTTTTAATTATTACTACATTAGTTGGTTGTTTGTTAGCAGCAACTGTCCAAGTAACGGGACAAACAAAAACAAAACCATTTAGACTTGAACATGTAATTAATTTTTATCATGACTGGATTTGAGTTAGTGTCATTGGAAACAGTATTTTGGCCTGTGTTTCATTCATTTGAATCAAAGAAATAAATGTAAAATTCTGAAAGAAAGAAAAAATAGTTTTACAAGTTTTTATAAAGATGAACAAAGCAATACCTTAAATATCCAAGATCCTACTTGATATATTTGAAGTGATGCCTCGAATCTGAAATTGGTGACATTTCTCACCCTACAATATGAATGTGCAACATCACGGAAGAAAAAAAAAATCATAAGTTGTAGCTTTCTCAAGTTACGAGTTTCATCGTCAAAGGTATAATAGAAATCAGAACCCCCCCCCCCCTTTTATTTTTATTATTTTTCTTAAATTGATATGATTTCTGCTCTTGGCCTTTTAGTTAATGTATATTTATATAAGGGTTGTTATATTTTGCATCTGCTAAAATAGCTGGCCATATTTTAGTGATAGCATGCAGTTCAATCAATGAATAAATTATTTACCTTAAAAAAAAAAATGCTTTAAGAAAAAATTGTTTTCTTTTTGCAGTATTTCAAATCTTAGAATTCTGCATTGTTATACAGTATTGAAGTTTTTATTGTTATACAAATTTGTAAATTGAAATTCTAAAATGAAGGGATTAATATGTTCTTCTCCTTTTTCTTGTGCATTGCTTGTTGACTGGTAAAATAATGATAATTATTTTTTGTATATTTTCAGAAGCTTTGTTTACAAAGATCAAAAATGTATTTTTAAGAAAATAACAGTAATTGTTAATAAAAGTTCCTTTTAATGAAAAAAAATATAGACTTTGTTGTCATCAATTAAAACAAGACGTCACTTGATGATTTGTTGATGAGCTGCAAATGTAGATGGTCTTTTCTAGGAGAATTTTGATTCATCTATCAAAACGTAAGATTTTATTCGCAACGGGTCAAGATCCTAGTCGGCCAACTAGATAAAATATAAAAATAAAAAAACTGCGTACTCCAAATATTATATATGTACACACACACAATCAGGGATGGGAAGTTACTAGTAATAGTTATTTTTGATGGGTAACATTTGGCACTTTGTTTAACAGAGTAACAGTGACTGAAGTTTTTATCATTGTTCAGAGCATGTTGATAAAAAAGCATGTTCTTATTTATGTTACATTATTATTTAAAGCAACTGCAATTTATTAACTTTTTATTTTGGGTGTGGGGAGCTTTCTTTTTCTGGTTAGATAAAACTTTCAAAATAACTAACTTAGTTACGTTTCTAGGAATTAATTTTAGCAGTTTTACATTTACTGTTACTCTTCCATAAAAATATAAGTCAGTTACTTTTTAAAAACAACTTTCTC
>JAFIDM010065130.1:0-10572 GCA_023159025.1 Thereuonema tuberculata
CCAGATATCTCAAAATGTGTAGATTAGTTCTTTTTTCTTTCGTACTTCCTTTTTTGGTTCAATAGCAATTTAAAGAGAAAAATTCCCTCCCGAAATTCTGTAAACGAAGTTGTCTTTGGTTGTGTCAGGTAAGTTCCCTAAGTTGCCTCCCCATGAAACAAACCCTATATATGCCCCTGCCACGCATAGCAATGTGCAGGCAAGTGTTTTAAGTTGCGCGTTTATTGTTCAGTAGAGATTATTTTTCACAAGGGATTTCCCTAATATTTTTTAACTAATTAAATGTATTTGATAAGTTTATGTATTTTGCTTCATATTATTAAATAACTATTATTAAACAACTATTATTGAACAACTATTATTAAACAACTATTATTAAATAACTAAAAGCGTTACTGATGTCTTCAATGAAATATTTTTTTTCTGTGAAAGAAGAGGAGAAAAATGATACTACGTTTAAGGTGATCACTTAGCGCTCTTTCACATGACGCCACCATGGCAGCGCCGCCAGGGATTTTGGCAGCGCTGCCAAACACTCTAACAATCGAAGAAGCTCATTAAAGGGACACAAGCAATTCAGGCGACTGAAAACCTTTTATTTCTTTTATATATTTATCTTACCAATGCACCTAAACTTCTGAAAATTTAAATATGAACTTGCGAAGCATCTAGGATTTCTATTATTTTGCTTTTAATTTCCAAAATATTCAGTAATTAATTAAATTAAAATTCAAAACAGGCAAATTTTTGGAAGTTTGGTAGTACTCGATATTTCTAAAAACTTGGTCGAACACCTAAATGCAAAAAAAAAAAATCCTAAAATAATGATTTGTGTTTAAGATATTTATTATTAGTGCAATAATTAGGCCTAATTTTTAAACAAATAAAAATTGTATTTTAAAAATTATTTCAGATTAATTCTTTTTTACGCGCTATCAATAATCCTAATAAAAAACATTTTCCTTTAAGACTTTCTAAACATCGTACAGATTTATTGTTGCTCGTTTTCAAAAATAAATTTGTTTTTAAGCATTTTTGTTATAGAAATAATTTTTTTAAGATCATATTTTCTTCTATTCTCCTTCCTACTTATTTGCATTTCAATAAATAACATACAACATTTTCTTCAAAAATATATTTTAAAAAATATATTTATTTAAACAAATTTTCGGAAATTTTTCGTTTTTCCTGTTTCAAGTTATTTCTAAGAATAAATTAAATATCGAGGTGACATCTCGATATTTAATTTATTGTTGGAAATTACTTGTTGAAAAAAGAAAAAATGAAAACATTTCGAAAATTTGTTTAAATAAAGATTGTTTAGAAGGATGTAGAAACTGCCGTCGCACAAATTAAAAGTTAATTAAAACACTAAAAACATGAAAAAGTTAAAAACTACTACTTTCGTCTCCGAGAACTGGAGACTTCATCTGGTTGCGGATAAAACTAAATTAGAAGAGCTTAAGAACAACAATTGATTCCCATAATTCCTAAGGTAGGAGGAGAAGCATGCCCATTATCTGGAAGGTTATATTCTCAACCGAGGGGGTTAAAATAACTGCAAGGGATTGTTTTTTTTTTAAATTTTTTTTTTTTATATCTTAACTTAGTTTTCTATTTATTAATTTTCCATGTAATCCATAGTCCTGGATGTTGTAAACCGAGAGACAGCCATTATAGGCACTTGGATCAGAAAGGATATAAAAAGTTTCTTTACATCGTCGCTGGAAATCGTTCATTTCATAATCAATGATAGAGGCACGTGAGAAGTCATTGGTGTGGCCAGTATTTTTGGAATGGCAAGCCGTATTATAGTTAAAGTCTTTATTTTTGATGGCATATTCATGCTGATAGACTCGCTGCTTCAGTTTCTGTTTCGTTTCTCCAATGTAATGGCACCGATCCTCATTGGAGCACGGAATAGAGTAAATAACCCCTTTCTAATCCAATGGGTCAGTGCGTGGGCTCGCAACTTTTAATTTACTGCATAGTTTTTGCAGGGTATGGCGGCTGGGAGAAGCTAACGCAATATTGTAAGGTTGTAGCATTTTGGATAAAACCGGAAATAGAACCGGGTGGAAGGTATAGACACATACTTTTTTTTATTATTGTTCGATTCTTTTCGTTCTGATAAAGATTTCGTGTGAGCCGGATGATATGATTGTTTACAAACTCTTGGGGTATCCATTGGCCTGGAAGATACTTTATTTTATGAACTTCATGTTGGAAAAGACGGTAATGGCTAAAGATTTCAAATGCTCGTTTGATGGCCATATTAATATTGTTCACCTTTGAAGACATTGTGCAAAAGGAATTAAAGTTGGTGGTTATGGGAAGAGCCGTGGGCTTACGATATACTGAAGTAAGTATGGTTTGATCCTTTCGTTGCATTAACACATCAAGAAACGGAATACTGTTGGAAAGAGGAATCTTCTCCTCTTTCTTGAATTTGATGTCCGGGTGAATATTTTAAATAGCGCCTGAACGTAGACCACCTGCAATACAACTCCCGCGCATTGCCTTTCGCGCATTTCCTCCCGCGCCGCGCTCTTATCAAGCTGTCTGCTAGTTCAGCTTCGTTTCTCATTTATTTAATTATCATAATTTAAGATTATTTTACAATTATTGTAATTTTTATTAGACAACTAACTTCATTCTGCGTTCCTGAGGATTTCCGTTAGAATAATATCCCGTAAATCCTCTAAGTGCCGCTAGGTGAAAGAACAAATAATACTCTACACATAAGTGAAATTTTAGGTTATTCATTCATTGTAGTGTAAATAATAATTGCTTGTAGCCTACATTTTTATTTTATTTTAATTTTTTTTTATTTTTCTTGAAATGATTTTGAAAAATTGGGGGTCGTGTTGTATTCGAGGTTGTGCTACATTCAGGCCAATACGGTATATATATTATTCTCTTTATTTATTAAGTAAAATAAGATTAAGATTAGAATAAGGAATTTGAGATAATTCAAGATACAGTAAAACCTTGTTAAGTCGTCACTCGGATAAGTCGTCACTCCGTTTAAGTCGTCGTTTTCCTTTGGTCCCGACAAGGTCTCATACACAATAATGTAAAATAACCCTCCGTTACCCGTCACCAAATTTAATTCTACTCCGGATAACTCGTCACCCTCAAAAATGGCCAAAGGCATCTTTCTTCTCCATTTTGCATGCCGTTCGTGTTGTCTTTTCAGTCCCGCCCCTTCACTTTAAGAAAGCTAAGCCTTTATGGGGAATTTTCGACCACGCCTGTCAATTCATTCCTTTCCTACCCTTTCGCGGGATTTGGGTTCTTGGAATCTCGGAACCATTCAAAGTACACTTCTCGCTGCCGAGTGTAGAAGTTTTTCCTGACCGCTCCTGAGTGTGACTTCATTTCATAGCGAGTAAGCCCCGCTTAACGGGCGATTTTTTCACTTGCAATTTCGTGGTTCGATTACGTTTTTAACATGCCAGGGAAACGAAAACTTACCTCCTTATTAAAGAAAAAGAAGTAGACTTAAATGCACTTTTTGAAAAATCAAATGTTTCGAAAACAGCTTTTGCCAAATAACACCATATTCACAGGACTACATTAAACGATATTCTTTCATTGAAACAAGTAATTGAAGAAGCTGACTGCAAAGACAAAAGAAAGAGAATGAGGAAATCGAAGTTTGACGAGATCGAGGAGGTTTTAATTCGATGGCTAAAACATGGCAGATCGCAAAATGTGCCAATTTCTGCTGTGGATTATCAAAGAAAAAGCCATGGAAATTGCTAAGGAGTTTGAACATTGAAGATTTCGGTTGCAGCAATGGTTGGCTAGATCGTTTCAAATACAGACATTGCCTTTCTTTTAAAACAATAAAAATATGTAAATATAAAAAGTGTTTTCTTTTTTTCTTATTTTCCACTCATTCATTTGAATGTATTGATTTCTGAAAATCGTGTTTTTCTCACCGAATCCTATAGCAATTCATGAAAATACTGTAATTCAGTGATTGTTTTTTTTTTTTTTTTGTTTTGTTTTGTTTTCAAAAATGCCCACTCTGCCTAAGTCGTCACTCCGCTTAAGTCGTCAAACATGTCTTGTCCCTTGAGTGACGACTTAACAAGGTTTTACTGTATCATAATTCTAGAAGTTCATTTTTTTACTGTAGAGCAAGAATATATTTAAAAACTGCTTTATGTTTTTAACAACATACGATATAATTTTTTAAATAATTTTATCTTGAAAACACTTTGTTTTACTAAATCATTACATCATTACAGAATTTTTAAATGCAAAAAATAAGTGTCAATTCAAGTTTTTTCATAAAAACAAAATCAATTTCAATCCATCCGACACCTACACAGAAGTTAGAAGAGACACTACTATAGATTGTCGCAACAACTAGTTTATTCAGAGCCGTTGTAATTTAAAGATCAAGAACAATTTAAAATGCAGCCTGCTTTAAGTTCATTTAGTAAATCTAGACCCCATTTTGCACTATTTGAACAACTCTGATAAGTGGCCACAAAGGATATCATATTCGTTCTCATAATAATTGATTCAGTAATTACACGCGAGATTTTGTCTAATTGCCATCATTTTCCTGCCCCTCCTAAACCGGAAGTAGCCTGAACCAAAAAAAACCTTCTAATAATTTCTTTTAACTTACAATGAAGTTTGTTAATCTTTCTATGAAGGAGCACAGAATACTTTCTTTGTATTTTCTTCCTCATTTCTTAACATCTGATATTTTACTTAAATTTTTAATTTATCAATATTTGTATCACGCTTTCGCTTAATTTAAGAAGTTAAAATTTGAATTGTTAAAGTTATTTTAAAACAAACAAATACTTTTGATAGTTTAAACATTTTTCAAAACTATTTTATGAAAATTGTGTTTATTTAAATTTATTATAAAGTAAAAATGTAATTTGAAGGTCACTATGTTTCTGAAATGTCATCATATGTTTATTGTAATGATCATAAAGCTATAGCGATTACCTGTTCGGTAAACTATAAAAATTTTTTAATAGATTCTTACACTGTGAAAAAAGAAACGCAACATTTGCAGAAAGTAATGAGAGATCACTGTGTTGATCTTCTGTTGGTTTTGTGATTACAATTTGTAAAATAAATGGTGTAGAAACTAGCGGAAAAACATTAAGGGCATTTATGAATAAATCAATTCACAGCTTTCCCACAAATATAAAACATCCCGACAATTTGATACTCAAAGGCTTAGCTTGTTAACAGGGACAACTAGTGTTAGTTAGAGCGCAGATTTCATTTCTTTAAGTCAGTTTTATTCAAAGAGTCAATTGTAATTTCAAGGATGCTCGTATTGTATTCACTTAGTATGTCTAAACCCATTTTGCACCTGGACAACTTTGAGGAAGTGGCTACATTGGGTCCAGGATACATACTCAATTTCTGAATTTAAATACAGTTGGACCTCTATTTAACGAAGTCGCTAAATCCCGAAAAAAAGTTCGTTATACAGAAAATTCGTTAAATAGAGATTCACCTTTTAAAATTACTTTAAACTACATAAAACAGATTTAAAATACATTAACAATAAATATTATTAAAAAAGTTAACAATTTTAATGACATAAAGCATACATTACCACATGCGTGCTTAAATTTTACTATTAAAAAAATGTTAATTTTGTCTGAGTTTTTTTCTTTGAAAAAGTGGTTTCGCTCATAGTACGCCTCGCATCTTTGCAATGCACTAAATACTTCTTCAGTATTTTCTTCAAATTGTAATCCGCGTAGGATTGTTTCAAATGATTTGAGGATTACATCATACGAAGGTTTTTCGATTTCTGCATAATGATCATTTCCATTTTCATCATCTTCATCTTCATCGCAATTCATATTTTTCACACAATCCAAAATACACGATTCAGTTAGTGTTTCCGAGGTCTCAACTTCGAAATCAAGTGAAAGTTATCATCAATCAGCACATCATCGTTAATTTCTTCTTTTTTCATCAGCTGTATCCACAGTATCAGTAACGTATACGGTGATGTTATTGTGTTCAATATGAATTTGTATCAAAACTTCTACAATGCGTTTGTTAAGCGGCATGCCGACAAGAAGAAAGAAACGTGCCAGCAAGAAGTTAATCGTTTGTGGAAGGAGGCAAAGGTGAAGTTCACCGTTAAGAATGCTCTAAGTGATCACCAGGGCCCGGATTTTGATAACCTAAAAATGTTTAAAAATGACCTATAAAATGACTGAAACATCCTATAAAATGACCCGAAAACTTAAATAAATTACCTAAAAATTTGAATGGAACTGCAAATATCCCATAAATGACCTAAAAATTTGAATTAAAACTGACATAATTTGGTGTGTCTCCTGGAATGTTGAAAATCCAAGAAATAAGGGTTGAACAAAGTTGTGAAGATTCTCGTCTTCCTATTCATCCTCACCTTCAGTTCCGTTCATATCCAGTACCATACGCAAAAATGCATCATAAACCATTAAGAATGTGAGAAAATGACTCAAAACGTTTAAAATATTCTAATAAATTCCATAAAATGACATAATAATGACGCGAAAAGCGAGAAAAAGACCTAAAAATAAAATGAGCTTAGAGTAATGACGAAAAAATGACTTAATAAATATGCATTTCTGTAATATGGGGGCCATAAAAGGATTTGTATATAAGTTAGCAATGTCTGTGGTGAACCATTTAAAAGATGACAGGTCATCAGAATCCTTGGCCTGGTGATCACTTAAACGTGGTATCATTTTTCTCCTCTTTTTTCACATATCAAATAAATTTAATTATTTAAAAATTATAGGGTGAGTGGGAGGGGGAGTCCCATTACATTTTACGAAATCTCAATAAGGGGGAGGGGGGGTGAAATTTTTAAAAAAAAACCCTCACGTAATTAATGGACGCCCCCAAAAGATGGAAAACGGATGGTCACATTTATTCCTCTAAAAATAATTTCCAAGCTTACTTTCGTTACAACAGTTTACTCTCAGCGATTAATAAAATATAATTTATATTTTCTATAATAACTTAAAAGAGTACTTTGTAAGCAATTTGATATTTATTCAAGCAGGAAAAATATATTTCTGATAACTTAAGTTGACTCCTGAAATATATCTCAGTGTTAATCCTGTTATTGTTATTATCTTGTTATTATATTTTATCACTGATGATTTCAGTCATTGTGAATGTTTATAAACATGTAGGTTTATTTCATGGATGTATTTTTAAGAAAAAGACTTTATCACAATTATCATTCCCGATAAAGTTTAATAAATTTCTGTTTTTAAATATGTTTCTCAACATATTTAAATACAGAAATAGAATTTGTATCCTGGACCCAATATAGCCACTTCCTCAGAGTTGTCCAGGTGCAAAATGGGTTTAGACATAAACTTTATTTATGTGTGAATAAAAACCGCAATACTCTAATATTCATTTTGGATTTGCTCTCCGACTATCGTGTTCCAACGCTGCCCTGTGATTGGCTAATTTCCCAACTACTCACAAAGTTGTTCCCACAGCACCAACTGAAGTTGGCCAACTAAAAGTTGGTAGAAAGTAGCTACCAACTGTGCTCCAAAGGCGCTCTAACAACTAGTTGTCCATATAACTTGGCACGAAGTTGCCTCGTGTGCGCCCTGCTTTCAGTGCCGGATCTAGGAAGTTTATCAGAGGCGGCTAGTCAGCCCCATGCTGCCCCTCTAGCTGTTTTTCACTATTTAATGCAGTAATAAATAAATGTTTCAATCCTATTTTGCGCTGCCCGGACGTGTCGCCCGGGGCACTTACACGGCCTTTGGCCTCCCCCCCCCCCCACTTAATCCGGTACTGCATGCTTAGAATAATTCATAAGATCGTAATAAAAAAAAAATATAAAAAAACAAGATACCCTTAAAGTGTAATTGAAACTACGATTTTTAGAATAAGTTACTTTTCTCCTGTTTAACCAGAAAAAAAAATCCAGTTTTAAAGAAAAAATAACTTATTAGTCTTCATTTCAAAGTTAGGTTTTCTTCAGATAATTTATTATCTGAACATTTAGATTCTCAATTATGGGGTTGTTTTTTTTTTCCCTAAACACAAAAAAATAACTTTTTTTTTCTCTTATAAAAAGATATTATAAACCCAGGTATGAATAAATACTCCTTTACTTTCAGTTTTATTTTACATTTTAAGATTCTAAACCGGAAAACTTGAGAAAAATTACAACACTTCAAAAAGCAAAAATTGAAATTGAATACTGTATGAAACGCTTTAATAAAAATAAAATTTCTGAATACAATTAAAAATTAGCAAAATGGTTTAAGATTGTAAACATTTAAGTTCTTATTGGGGACTTCTGGATACTGCTCCCTAGGCAACTGCCTTCCTCGCCCACATCTAATCCCAATTCCGAATATACTGTGTATTAAAGAAACAAACATAAGCATGAAACAATTAATTTCCGCAATAATCATTAATAGAAGTCCCGTCTAAGAATATAAATATTAACAGTTTCAATTGGTAGCGACCCATTTGGGAGTTATTGTGATAGCGATCAAAATCTGTAGTTATTGCGTTTGTCCTGTGCATCCGTCAGTGTCTGTCTGTTCACCCTAACAACTCCCCAACGGATCGACAAACGGATTTCCCCATCCTGTTCAGAGCTCCAATCACTGTAGAAATGGGATATTTTCAACAGGATCCAACGCTGCCCCATGTTCCAGATAGTAGTCATTGTAGCCACTCCCGAACGTAAAGTCGGAACGACAACGATAAAACCATCGTTTTCAGAGGCCCAAACCTGTTGGAATAGGGTATTTTCAGGGGCCAAAGCCACCCCCCCTCCCTTATCCCCCCTATGTTCGAGATGTTTGGCATTGTTTTCATTGGATTTCCTCTTTTAGCTTAAATGTAACGATCTCATTTCAGGTGTCAGCAACAGCTTGATGGTTTCGTTCTTTATGTCTTATATACCGAAGGTTATCGGTTCGAATCTGTATATTCAACTTTTTTTTTTTTTTTTTTGCTTTTCTTAATACTTTTTGTTATTTTTTTTTTGTTTTGCTAATTTCTTCGTAAAATAACCTCCAAATAGCGAAGTGCATTTTCTATTTAACGAACTTTTTCGTGGTATCTATTTTTTTTTCCTGCTTGAAATATTTTTATTATTAGTGTTCCCTTAGAGGAAATGAAAGAAAAATGGGTACAGCTTATGGAAAAAGAAGAAATTAACGATGATGTGCTGATTGATGACTGTCTTTCACTTGATTTTAAAAGTTGAGACCTCGGAAACACTAACTGAATCGGATAGTTTGCACAGTGTGAAAAATAAAAACAATACAGCAATGAATTGCGATGAAGATGAATATGATGAAAATGGAGTTGATCATGATGCAGAAATCAAAAAACCTTTGTATTATGAAATGCTAAAATCATTTGAAACAATCCGACGTGGATTACAATTTGAAGAAAATACACTTCAAGGGGTTTTTGGTGCATTGCAAAAATTGGAGACGTACTATGAGCGAAAACACTTTCTCCAATAAAACAAAAACAAAAAAAAAAAACCGCAAGACAACATTAACAGACTTTATTAGTAAAATTTTAGTTCGCATATGGTAATGTATGCTTTATGTCATTAAAATTATTACTTTTTTCAATAATATTGAATAATAAAAGGTGAATCTCTATTTAGCGAATTTTCCATATAACGAACTTTTTTTCGGGATTTAGTGACTTCGTTTAAATAGAGGTCCGACTGTATAACGTTAAAAATAAAGAAAAACTACTATTGTGCTTTTCTGGATACATTATAATATTTGTAACAAAAAAATAACAGGGAAAATAAAATAAAAACAGGGTTATTTTTAATAAAACAAGGTTGTTAAAAAAAAAACAAAAAAAAAAAACATAAAAAATTTTATCATGAGAAAAACAGAGATAAAGCATTTGCAACTGAATCAGTAGGTTGTAAAAACAAAAAAAAACAAAAAAACAATAAAAACAATTTAAAGCAGGAATGCAATTTAAAAAAAACAATGTTCCTAAAAGAATTTCAAGTCTATTTTTCTTCAAATCGTCCGCACAAGCCCTTTTAAATAAGGAATAAGAAATGTGAAATATTGGCCAAGAATAAAATAAACTTAGTAGAACTAATAAATGTCTTTTTGAAAAGAAAAATTAGTTGATTTAATGTGGGTGCGTTGTTCAATTTTTACTTAAAATTTATATAAAAAAAAATAATCTTTAATTATTTTAAATCAATCCATAAATGTTAATTCAAAAACAAGCAAAAAAAGAATACTTAAGCATAAACAAATTATTATAAAATTTTGCATCTATTCATTCAGTGAATAATAAAAAAAAAAAGGAACTAGAAATAATTCCAATGCCCCTGTAAGGCATTGTGGGGCACTATCTCAAAGCCTCAGTTTAGAGGAGTCTATTATTTTATGGCAGGGGGTTAACTTATTTCGTCGAAAGTGCCGGGAAAGCATGTTGATATTAAAACATCAAGAATCGTATAACGATGGTCTTTCGGTCAACGCTGGGCGCTATATCAGTGCATAAAATAACATGTGAATTGGGCGACACTAGTGC
>JAFIDM010065131.1:0-10571 GCA_023159025.1 Thereuonema tuberculata
ATATACTATAGTGTGCTTTAAAATTGTGGTACTCTCTTAATCCTTAAACCTTATATTCTTAACATTATTTTAAGCAGCATTAAGAACTATAATAAGATTTACTTCATTTAATGGAGGGAATAAATCTTTTTCAATATATTCAATCGACAGAATTAAATAAATTTTGAGTGTTATTTACTATCCAATCAGACGTTGATTTTCTTTCAAATTTTTCTAAAACCTTTAATACCTTTTCATTTTCTTATATTTGAATGTCTGTTTAACAGTTACTGCCATCAACAGAGAAATCACGAAACATTCAATCGAATCATCTCACATCACGTTTTACATTGTCAATAAATTTAATCAATTAGTTGTATGGAATAATAATTACTGGCTACTGATTCATTTTGATATTTAGTGTAGAGAGGATAGTAGTTTTCGATTATCTCACCTATATTGCGCATTCGCATTTACACGTAGACTCCTTCAAAACTGAGTTTACGCTAAAGAACCTACATAAAATGTATTTAGATATAAATGTTCTTTGTTTACGCATCGCAATAGGCGGAAGAACATTTTTGATAGTATTTTGTCGGCAATTGCTGAATTGTATCTCATCTTTTTAAAAGAAAATAAATTTTCTCGTTTAAAACATTTGTATATTACTAACTTTATTACCCTTATAAAGCTCAAACGCCAGCTACGTACAGAGAATTCTAATAAATCAAGGGGTCAAAAGTAGAAAATGAACAGTTTTATTTTAATCTCTTTATTTGGTTCAGTCTTTAAAAGAGTTACAACTTAAGAGAACTAATTTGCACAATAATTTATAAATTGAAACGCATTTTAATTTCAGTGAACTCTGATGTGATTCAAGAAATATAAGAAAAATAAGAATTTGACTCATATGTCGATTATGTAAGTAGGTATTGACGTTTACAACTGATAGTAATAGACGCACATGTCAAAAAAATCAAGCGTGATAGTACAACAGATGTAAAAAATCACTTATTTGTATAAAATTACAAATAACCAAAAAAAAAAGAAAACCAACAAATTTCAACATACATTTTTTTTTTTTAATTTCTTTGCTAGCATTTCATTTGTCTAATTTTCATTGGTCTTAAATAAAAACGAAGAGAAAATAGTGCAAAACGGTTTTTTTTCGAAATATTTGATAAAAATAAAAAGTGAAATTTATAATTTCTGTCTCAGTATTAACTTTGGAAAATTCCTTTATTCGACTAATTAAAAGTGCTTTTTGAAAATCATTGTTTTAGTTATTCGACAGTAAGAAACAATACCTTAGTACACTGTTAGAAATCTAAGAATAGTTTAAACAAATCTTAGATGGTCCATTTAGATTTAATTCTATAAACGCATTTGGAACATAAAAAAAGGAATTATAAATAGAATAGCATACAAGTTATTCCAGCTAGCCGAGCAATCGTTGCGTCGGAACCTGGGTACGAATTCCGGGATAGGCATGGCTTTCCTTTCTTCTTCAGTGTTTCGTCCGTTTGTACCTGGGACTAACTATCTCAGTGTTATTCTGGACTTGATATGAATCTCTTCCCCCCTCTAGAAACTTCCTACCTCCACCATCATACGACCGTCATACGGGGCTGATGTCAGTGGTCCTTAGTTGGCCCAAATCGACAAAAAGAAGGAAGGAAGAATAGCATTCAGTAAATAGAAAATTGTTGTCTTTCGATGGAGTTTCTAAAGGTAATTTTATTATCTTCAAATGGATATTTCTTAAATAAGAGAGAATTTGAAATAGAAAGACTCTTCAATGCTGTCAATTTGCAAGAAGATTGAAACACAGACATAAATAGACTGCTTTTCTGAGTTAGACTTTTCTTTTCGGAAACTAATAGTTGACCTTTTACTGTCGTTTAAAAATAGAAGGTAATACATTTTTGGCTATATATTTTTGTAGATATTTAGTACACCTTAAATAGGATCGTAAATAGTTACAGGACCTGTAATTATAAATTTCAAATATTTTAAATGTTTTCTTTGTTTATATACAATGATAATGGTTAATTTATAGTGATATCTGAGAAGACAAGAACATGATATTTTGAAGTATTTAATTACCTTGTAGATTAATAAAATAAACCTTTAAATGTCGACGGATAGCTTTTACTATTTCGTTTTATATTACCGTATATGCTCCAATAGAGGCCCCCGGCGTTTATTTGCAAAAGTAGCCTCGGCTCCCGGCTCTTCATAGACACCGGCTGCTATTAGAGACCAGCCATTATTAACAAAAACATTTTACATATAAATACCGGTTAATATTACAAACAGCTACTTTATTTGAATTTCACATGCTAGAGAAGACAGTTAAAGACAAATGGCAATGTCTTTCTGTACCTTTCGCTGCTATTCGTCGTCCGAATCCGCAATGACGAGCAGCCGCCTCACCGGAAGTTTCTTTTGCGTATTCCACTGCGCGAATCTTTTAGGCAATATCACATGACCGTTTCGGCGGCAGTTTGTAAGGCAATGTACCTTAAGGTATTACGCACGACTATAAAGATACGGACGCTAACACTAGTACCGGTAGGCAAATATCAAAGATCCGGCTTCTATTAGAGACAGGCTACTATTTGACCGTGTCCCCTCTGCAGCCCGGCGCTTATTAGAGACCGGCGACAATAAGAGCCTCGGCATTTATTGGAGCATATACGGTAACTATAAAGAAATTATTAAAATTCAATGAATTTCATTTCTACATCCAAAGATTTCTAAAGATTATAATATTCTATTACATTCTATAATATAATATTATAATAATAAAAATAAAGATTATGAAATGTGCTGCTAAACTTAAAGATTGTATTCAATCATGCAAAACAATGAATAAATGTCATATAAAGATGAGTCTGGAGATGCTTTATTTTCAAGATATGAACGATGCAACAATACAGAGGTGTTCTCCGTACAATCGCTCTGTTTCGGAGAAATTCCTCTAAATGTTCTCCACTGGCCGCAATGCAGGCAACACAACATCGTACCATCGACTGACGAACACGGTCGAAGGTGGCAAGTGCACGCCGAATTGTGTTGCACCCATCCACTATGCGATCATGCAGTGTGTGGGCGTCAGCAACCGGTGTGGTGTACACTAATTTTTTAAGATAATACCCGTAGAAAAAAGTCCACAGGGTTTAAATGAGGAGAACGAGCAGGCCATGCTGTTGGTCCCCCTCTTACAATCTAACGGTCAGGATAACGTTGGTTCAGAAGTCGTCGGGCTGTACGTCTGAAATTCTTGCATCGTTCATATCTTGGAAATAAAGCATTTTCAGAGCCATGTTTATATGACATTTATTCGTTGCTTATTCATGCTAATACAACCTTTAGTTTCGGCAGAACATTTCAGATACACCCTGTATAATCTTCAAAAAGGAATAACTCTAACTTTGGATATTAAAAATAACTATAGATGTAGATTAATCAATAATGTAAAGTTGAAAGTTCTAATCAGCAACTTCCTTAATTTCCATTAAAATCGTAATAGATATACTTAATAAGATTAATGTTTCTTTATATATCTATGTTAAAAATTTATCTTTAAATCTAAAAATATTTAATCTTTAGATGTATAATAATAATCAGTCAGATATAAAGTCTCAAATCATTATAACATTTTAATGAAAACAAATCTAATTTCCGTGGTTTCAATGTTGTTTCTCCCTGACTTTCTTCGATCTTTCTAAGAATAATTCTTTTTCTCAATCAATTATTTTTTTTTATAGAGCCTTTAAGTTAATGAATATACTTGATATTTGAAATGCTGACATTTTAGATGAACGAATCTCCTTTTATTTTAAAAACATTCTCAGCCAGATTTGCCACTCACAACAAATGTCAATTTCAGGCAATAGCTAATCTTGTATTGATTTTACGTTTTTAAAATATTGAAATAAAAAAAAAATAATAAAATACTCTTTATCGTTTATATAATAGTAAAGAAGAAACCACAAAGTAAAAGAAGTCATAGTTTTCGTTCCAGATTTCGAATACGTAATAGGATCGTAAATAGTTACAGGAACTGAAATTATAAATTTTAAATATTTTTAAAAGTTTTCGTTGTTTATTTACATTGATAATTGTTAATTTATAGTGATTTCAGAGAATATTTCTCGATAATTAAACATTTTTTGTTTATTCTTTTTACAAAAACTTACAAGTGAAGGAACATTGTGTTTTGAAGTATTTAATTACCATGCAGATTTAAAATACAAATCGTAAATGTAGGCGGATAGAAATGACTATTTTATTTTATATATAGATTTTTATATACTTAGACTTTACTTCTTCTACAATCAGGAACAATCTCTATTACTAAAATCTATTATTTCTCTGTCTGTGTGTCTGTCTGTCTGTCCGGCGCAGTTTTCTATGAGAATGAAAAATAGAAAGAATTTTCACAATAAAATATCCGCGACAGGAATCGAACCTGCAACCTTCTGATCCGAAGTCAGACATCTTATCCATTAGGCAATGGGAACTACAATTCTCTTCAAATTGTTTTTTTGACTTACCTGTCAAAACTGAACTGACTTTGACTGAAAAATAACAATTGTAATAAAAAAGAAAGTCAAAAAAGACAGAAGCAGTACTTCACTAGATAGAATACTCAGAAATCACTATTTGTTACTTAAAAACCACTGAAAAGTACCAATTGGAATGAAAAAAAGAGTCAAGAAAGAAAGAAGCAGTATTTCTATTAGATAGATTACTGAAAAATTACTATTTGTAACTCAAAAAGCTAGAATCACATCAAATCAAAAAACTAACGATAAATATGCGGCTCATCAACCAAGATAAACGAGAGTGTCGATAACATCAATCGAATGATAAGTCTAAGAATAGAAGAAGAGACTACAGAGCATACAAGTGCGAATAAAATTGATACTTCTGATAATCCACCAAACGAACATCTCTATCTGCCCGAGTATCTGAATGCATTGAATCTCAGCGGGTATTCCTCAACATCGTTTGTCATTGAAGATTGGATCTCCAATAATATTGATGCGAAACATCAATCCCAAGTTTGCATACTGCAATGGAACTCAACTTAAATGCCGTTCATTCGATAATTTCATAGAATTATAACAGGAAATTATAAAATTATAACAGAACTCACAAAGGAGATTTTGTTTTCATCCATAGGATGTGTTTGAAACCAAACGATAATCTACTTCCATTCACTTTCACAAGAAAGCAATTTCCGATCAGACCTTCTTATGCGATATTTATCAATAAAGCTCAAGGACAAACTCTAAATAAAGTTGCCATATATTTGGAAAATGTTGTCTTCAGTCACGTACAACTTTATGTCTTTAAGTCACAATTCAACAGAATTTGGTTATCTTCACTCTAAAGAATAGTCACAATCAATTTGTCGTGAAGAATTTCGTATACAAGCTATGATCTTCTTTTATCATCTATATCAACCAACATTCATCTGAACATCTCTTCTTCAAATATCTATATCGAACAATCTGATGGCCTAAATTAGTAGATGATTTTCATTATTTTAACTCAAAAACCACTGAAAAGTATCAATTGGAATTGGATAAAAAAAAAGAAAAAAAAAAAAGAATCACCATTTCTATTAGGTATAATACTGAAAAATCACTATTTTTTACTCAAAAACAATCACTATTTCTAACTCAAAAACCACTGTAAAGTATCAATGGAAATAAAAAAAGAGACTCAAGAAAGAAAAAAGCACTATTTCTAGTAAGTAGAATACTGAAAACTCACTATTTCAACCTGATCCTTGATATGAAAATCTGAACTCAAAAGCCACTGAAAAGTATATCTATATTACTAAAATCTTTTATTTCTCTGTCTGTCTGTTGGAATTATTGTAATTTACAAAAATAGAAATAATTTCTACAAGTTATCTTCTGGAATCGAACATGCAACCTTCTGCTCCGAAGTTTGATGTCTTAGGCATTAGACCACAAGAATTACACTCTAATCTCTATAAAAAAATAAAAATATATCACAGATATATGATTCACACGCTGATTCTAAAAGTAGTCGTGGATTGAGAGAATATAGACATCAAAAATTAAAAAAAAAAAAAAAAAACTTTAAAAAAATTTTAGTTTTATTTTACTTGATGTAATTTATGTGTGTGTTTTTTTTAATAAATAACCAATTGTTTTCCGTTACATACGTGAGGCTTCCGGAGCGAAGCGACGGGTGGCCGACTAGTTATGAAAAATAAAAATCATATTTGACCTTATATTTCCATTAATCTACTTTCAAAAGTTTTCCATCCTAAAAATCTCGGCTCAATTTGAAGTATTTTTCAAGAAATCAGCCTGCGAACACACCCAGAATTATGTTATGACGTCATCAAAACGAAAACGCTCTGTGATTGGTGTGACGTAGTTAATTATTACATAATTTTTTCTTTACGTCATCAAAATTGACAGATTTCGTGGACCACGGGAACTTCTATAGCGCGCCCGGGGTCTACGAATACGCTTAACCGCCTTGGTATTAGGCGGACTGCCGTAGCTTCTACGAAGGCTAGGCTGAGTCGCTCAAATCACAACCAAAGCAAATGTATATTTTCATACTTCAAAAGCAAATCGCTTCAAATTTAACAAACAAAATAAGAAAAATAAAAAACTTTTTTGGCTTCTTTTGAAAAAAAAAAAAAAAAAATCTGCATTAACAAAACACGGCAAAAAGAAAAAGAATTTAGAAGTTATTTCTAAATTATTGGTATTGTTCACATTATTATTGTTACTTTCCGCACGTTAATAACTTTCATAATTTAGAAGTTAATTTTAAATTAAATTTAAAAAGAAAATATAATTTTAAATCTTTTCTAAATAAAACTCTTCTCTAATTGACCGAAAATATAAATGGTGGACAAAGGAATTTAGTAAAGGCACGTTAAATCTCTTTTTCATAAATAGTGGACACTATGAAACAGAAACGTTCAATCTAATTTTTTGTTGAGTTTATCACTGAGTATTTTTAAACTATTTTTAATGTATTTTGTAACAGAGACAAAAAATAGTAATAAATGTTTGAGTATTTATTTCATTTTAAAACCATACTGAAAATAATTTCATCCACATCAGCAGTACTGTAGCTAGAGGATTGGGGGCCCCGGGGCAACAAGTGATTATGGTTTCTTAAAAAAAAATATCCCACTTTTGTTCGGGGGCCCTGGGGCACTGCCCCGGCTGTCCCCGGGGTAGCTACGGACCTGCACATCAGAGAACAGTTTAAATAATTGCGAGTAATGCATTGGCAGTCACCAGTAAGTCGATCGTAACAAATAATTTTGTTATTATTTAATACCATGCACATTTAAAAGAAATATAAGTTATTTTGTAATACATTAAAGTGATCTTGACAGACAATACAATTAGATTTTTCGGCGAGCGATGTCTCTTTCTTCGGCATGGAATTAACAATTTTGTCTGGCGATGTGACGCTCGTATTTTTGCACATTGGCACAATATAATATTTATAAAATCTTTTAACTTCTGTGAAGTTTCACAGACGCCATTTGAAATAAAACGGTGTACAAATACTCACAATACTAACGTGAGTGAGTAAGAACTGTTGCGCTTGCCTGACCAGGACTGACTCACTTGTTGAAAGAGTTATGATGTCACGACCACGTGACAAAGCTTTTAGGAGGCGTGGGTAAAAGCCAAAATTTCAGCGCAAATTTCCCTATTTAGAAACGACGGATTAAAATGAAATTTTAACTACATTAATATTATGTTAACTTCTCTCAGAAAATAATTTTAGCTCAATATGACAATCGTTCTCCATTGGTGGTGCAGTCTAAAACGGCGGTTTGCCATGAGACCAGTGTACCGGTGCTCGGGTTCAAATCCCGGTCGTGAGCATGGATGTTTCAATTTCATTTCCTGTGTTAGCCTCATCTTCACTTTCTCTTCGGGCTGACATCATTCCGCAATGTCGTCCTGCAGAAGGCAACGGAAAACCACTGCAGTATCTGCTTCTAAGTATAAGTTACGGATTCTCCTAAGGTCACCTTCGGAGGTCACTAGGGTTCCATCGCTTCAAACCAATCTTCGGATTGTACTACTTTCACAGTAGTATTTTATAAACGACATTAGAAAATAAAAGCAATAGTCTCCAAAAAGAAAATTCTAACTCAGAAAAGCAGTCTATCTATGTCTGTGTTTGCTAACTTCTGAACCTTTGAAAATATCTTCTTGAAAATTGACAGTATTGAAGAGTCTTTTTTTTTTTCAAAGTCTCTCTTATTTAAGAAAGATGTATTAAGAGATAACAAAATTACCTTTAGAAACTCTTTTGAAAGACAACAATTTTCTGTTTACTCTATGCTAGTATTTCTTTTTTAATTTGCAAATGCTGATATTGAAGTAAATCTAATTGGACTTAAAATCCGTCTAAGATTTGTTTGAACTATTCGTAGGTTCCTAATAGTGTACAAGATGTATGGCTTCTTACTGTTGAATAAATAAATTACGGTTTCTTTCCGTTGAATAACTAAAACAATTATTTTATTTAGCAATATTCATTCTGCTAACAGAAAGAAAACATACGTCTGTGTTTAATAATGGTCCACAGAAATCTGTCACAAACTGTGGCCTTTTCATAAAATATTTGTGGATTTAATAAATTTTCAGCAAGAAATTAACTTTAATTCTGTATTTGGTAGATATATGGGGGCACGGCAGTGCCCCGCCAAGACGAGCCGAAGGCAGGAAGGGCACTACGTACCTTTTCTGGAAGTGTTTCGTCGTATTTTCGAACCCTTATAGCTTCGGCCTGGATAATACTAGAGAGCTCAAATTTTCAGGATAAGATGCGGTTAGCAGATTAATGAAATACGCTAAGTTTCATTTATTTAGCTTTTATACTTTGGATTTTATTAACACCTAAAATACGTCGATTCCGTCACTCACTGACTGACTGACTGACTGACTCATGATCATCAAAACCTCTAGGGTATTTCCTGAAGTCCTAGAAAGCTGAAATTTGGTATTTGGTATGGGAGGCTAGGATTAGCACACAAACAACAACAAAATTAAAAAATCCGTAACTTTCACCCTCCAACCCCTCATAAAGGGGGGGTCTGGTTATGTATTATCGAACCCTCATAGCTTCGGCCTGGATAATACTAGAGAGCTCAAATTTTCAGGATAAGATGCAGTTACCATACTAATCAAATACGCTAAGTTTCATTTATCTAGCTTTTATACTTTGGATTTTATTAAGATCTTAAATACGTCGTACCCTCAATGCTTCGGCCTAAATAATACTGTGTAATAATGTGATTTCTTACAAAAGTGCAAACAGCTTGTATGTACAAGTTGACCAATAGAAAAACAGAAAAGTAGGGTATTGAAAAAAAAAATCCATTTTCTAAATAATCTTAAAACTAAATTTAGTTGTAATAGATAATCCCACCCAAAACATTTCATGTAAAATAAGTTGCCAAGACTCACATGCTCATAACGCTTTCACTGTTAAAAAGTTAGCAGATCTCATCTTACAAAAAGAAATGAAATACCACCAAAAACGTGTCATGTAAAATAAGTTGCCAAGACTCACATGCTAAAAACGCTTTCACTGTTAAAAAGTTATCAGATCTCATCCTACAAAAAGAAATGAAATCACACCCAAAACATTTCATGTAAAATAAGTTGCCAAGACTTACACGCTCATGATGCTTTCACTGGTAAAAGGATATGAGATCTCATGTAAAGCCAAGCCCCTAACTCTACAAGGCCTAACTCTACAAGCCCTAACTCTAAAAACCCTATATCTTGGTCAAAAAGTATGGCTTGGCCGTTTCATGGAACTATTTCATCCCACCCAAAACATTTCATGTAAAATACGTTGCCAAGATGCTCATAATGCTTCCACTGTTAAAAAGTTATCAGATCTCATGTAGAGCCAAGCTCCTCACTATACATGCCTAACTCTAAAAACCCTAATATCTTGGTCAAAAAGTATGGCTTGGCATACTCCATATCCTTTACATAACTCCATGGGATTGTCTGTGCGACAGCCACGAAACGGCCAAGCCATACTTTTTGACCAAGATATAGGGTTTTTAGAGTTAGGGCTTGTAGAGTTAGGGCTTGTAGAGTTAGGGCTTGTAGAGTTAGGGCTTGTAGAGTTAGGCCTTGTAGAGTTAGGGGATTGGCTTTACATGAGATCTCATATCTTTTTACCAGTGAAAGCATTATGAGCGTGTAAGTCTTGGCAACTTATTTTACATGAAATGTTTTGGGTGTGATTACAATTTACAAAATTAGAATTTCTGAACAAAAAAATCTGAAAAACACAAGTTACCTTTAAAGTTATTATTGTTTTCAGAAACTTCTTCTTTAAAGCAAATATAAACAGGAACAGAAAAAATTTAACTAAGAAAATTGATTCTTTAACAAATGAGACCTGTAAGCAATGATAATTGGTAAATAAATTTCTAACGAGATTAAACAATTTACATAAAAGTAATTATTATAAAAAAAGTAATTTACTTCAATTGCGATTTGAATAAAATTATAAATTTTTCATAACTT